>JARHVA010006462.1:0-100000 GCA_037957365.1 Torreya grandis | reverse complement strand
AAATGTTGATGCATTATTATCTATAGCTTAATGTTATGATAGCTTGCATCAAAACCCTATTTATCCTATAATTTAACATATTCATTCATGTAATATATGAACTCAAATCAATAAGGGTTAAACTTTTCTCTAAATATTTATTGCATTCATCTATTTGTATTAGCTTAGTTTTAATGTGGCAATTATTCTGTTAATTACAATACAAGTGTGTTATTTGAGTTTGATTAGGTTTACATGAAAACCTCATTATATCCACATATATTCAAAATTATTCGAGCAATGTTTATCACCTACATTAAAATAAATGAGTTTTGTCTTTGCACAACTAACCCATATGAGACTTAGTGTAATCTCCATTTATACATCAGATAAACATGCTAGTATTTAGTGTGATATTCAGTGTGACAAAGTGTTCATGTTTGGTTAAGCATGAGTGGCATATAAATATTAAAGGTATTCAAAACAACCCAAAATTTTGATATTTTATTTTAGGAATAGTTGAAAAATTTGTTGAGATGATGAATGGAGATGATTCACCATATTTCACTGGAAAGCATTGATCAATGGTTTGAAAATATAGAGTGTGATTTTACAAGTCAATATCCTAGCTTTAGATGTTAATAGCATGAAAAATGGATCAAAAATAATTTTCATTATCCCTTATATGAATTTTTATTCTATAATCTACTATGATATTTGTGTGCATGGTTTGTTGTACCTAGTATAGAGATAATTAAGAACTACAGACAGAAGTACTCTTAGATTGAATAATGCATGAGTAGTTGAATCACATAGATATTTTCCAGACTAGATTAGTTGATGTATGGTTATGTGGCACTTTAAAGATATATCTATTGCAATTTTAATATAGACATGTTCTTGTCCTGAGGATGTTAAATAATGTTTTTGTCATGAACACATAGGATCCTATATCACACAACTCCCTTTGGAGATCAAGAAATAATGGTAGATTATGGGACTTGAAATCTATTATGGTTGGTTAAGTATCTTTCACATGTGGGTTATGTGGAAGGTATAAGGAGAATGGTGGATTCATTTTGAATGTCTTCATAATGAGAAGAGAGTATGATTTTAGCATGGAAAATATAGATGAGCGTGAACTCAAATGGTGCAAGTATAAAGAGGCTTATAAAAAATAAATTATTATTAAGGACCTTAGGGAGAAGGGAGAGTTAAGTTTTAGATATTCCATGAATACATGCACATGATGAGCATTGCCTGTGTACAACTCTTGTGGTAAAGGAATGTGCTCTAAAGAGGAGGAAGTGCACATTGATGATCAAGTGGATGTTTTGGGAAATTAATCTAAATATAATTAGAGTGCTAAAATCATGCATAAAAAGAAGTGAAAACACAATTAATACCTAAATCACAAGCCCATGCATTTACTAACCTAACAAAAATAAGTGGAGACTATGTGGATTTGTCTCATATTATAGAGTTTAAGAGATAATAATCTAAAAACAATAACCTACAATGGGTAATACCCTATAAGCCTTTGATACCTATTTTGACAAAAACCTCACAAATAAACATCCCAAATATGTATATAATGCCACTAGTAGGTTGTGATAATCCACATACTTATAAAATTAAAACTTTGTGAGGGAAACAACCATTGTTGTCATAGTAACAAATCTAGGTGCCAATCTAGTTGTACCACAACCGAATGTTGGCACTAGTAAAACAATGCCTAGAGAAAGTGTAAATGTGGAAAGTTAGGGAAGAGGTAACCTAGAAGATTCCCAAAGCTAAATCTCCCAAGAAACATCAAGTGCACTAGTAGCACTAGCAGTGTAACCTATTTTTCCCAACCAATTCATTTTTTATGTCTTTAAGGTTGCCAAAATTAATAAGGGTAAAAAATGTTGTAGAATACATGCATAAATGTGAACTCATTTTATGAGATAATGGCATTATTGTGATGTAAAAAAAAAATCAATCTAGTTCAATATCACATTGTTAGTTCATGTGCATACTTCGTACCATAAGTATGAGATAAATTATGCGTCACAGATTATGACCAATTGAAGGTAATAATTTTTAATTAATTTTATATTCCATAGTTTTAACAACAAAGTATGTCTACTCTAAAGTAAATTAATTGTTATATAACTGGGAGAATCCACACCTATGATGCAAGATTTAAGAACATGATCTCAAATCTTTCTTTTGAAATTCATCTATCACAACATACAATGGTTCGTGAGAGGACTAATCTTGCCTTTTAGACATGTACAGTTAATGAATACTTGGATCCACATGCGGTGTTGGATGTAATACTAAGATTCAGGGTTATGTGAAGCATATAAACACATGTTAATCTATTTATGTAAGCACAAATTACTTTAATGACCTCACAATTAAAAAATATCACTACCAGTAATGTACATGACATGCACAATAGGTTATGGTGCAGTGACAATGAAGTTTAAGGTCACAATAAGAATAATTACCTTAGGTGAAATGTGAAACCACTTATTACATCATGTCATATTTATCATGAAGGATATAAATTGTGTAATTATCCCTTCGTGCAATGGCAAATTAAAATAAAGGTCTCCTATTGAAAAATATGTGATGCATCCACCTACAACACTAAATATTTTTAGGTGATGATAAAATCTATGATGCACACAAAATAAGGGCATAAAAAAACATAGTTGAGCCTTTAAACCAAGGTCAAGAATAATATGGTGAATAATTCCCATATCATGGAAGATGTGGTGGATGATGCGGTAGACAATTTCCACGATGCACTTATTATAGGTGTGGTTTTCCAAATCATTATTAGAGAGATTTCTTGAAGTTTCCCACTTAGAACTACTATCACAGTGAACACTCTTTAGAATAATTCCCATAGTTATATTTGAAACTAATATAGAAGGATAAGTCAGAGAAAGGAGTAGGGATGATCACCATCACCCAACTAGTATAAAAATGGATGTCAAAGGAGGATAGATATGAAACATAAGGACCAAAGGTGAATATTACAATGTGTTATGGTGCCACTACCCAACCCTAAGTAGTTCTAATTGATAAGTTTTGACTAGGTTATGAACCTAAGTTGGAATATAAGGTGCACCATGCATATCCATCCACCATGTACCCTTATGGGTTGATTAAAAAGGATATATTTTAGGATGATGTATATTTGATTTGTAACCTACAGGGTAAGATTTACTATGTTTGGAACTTAGATACATAGCATAGGTAAACGCTCAACTAAAAGGTTGAGGAAGTTAAATTAGGGAATGATATATTTGAGATCATCACATTTTTCACGTAGAAGGAATCTTTCCCATGATAAATAAATGGTTGTAGCATCAATTCATGGGAACTACTACTGTATTTATGTCGTGTCTACTACAAGAAAGTGAAATCAAGAATGCTTAAAATATTTGATATGACTAAAAATTACCAATTGATGTGACAATATGTGGATGGTCAGTGTGTGATATCATTATCAACACAAGAGTAGAGATCAATATTCTCAAAAAATAATCTTGACAAAAAATAGTGAGCCCTACATTGATGCCTTTACCTCATGTTTCATTTATGGAAAACAAGATATCAAGAAGAAGTTGTGTGTTAATATAATGGGAGTAAAGTTTCATGCTTGATGAAAACTACCCAATATATGTTTCATATCAACAAGAATCTTTACAAAATTTATACAAATCAATAAATATTTATTATGGCTAAAATTACTATTCAATGGTACCATTATCATTCAATTATTTGGTGTAGCTTTATAATAATGAAGCCACATAAAATTTACATGTAACATCCAACTATTCATACTACTTAGAGTATAGTATTCACAATAATGAGAATTCTAATTAATTCATAACCAATTTAGTAAGGCAACAAGACATACAAAATTGTCGTCATCTCAAAATAGATAGCAAAACACCCTAGTATGGTTTAGTCAAAATTAATAATAACCATTTTTAGTTGTGGTTGGGTTTCTTATGTTCTAACAAAGATTCAAAAAAATGTTTATGGAATAGAGAGGATCCTAGGTTGGATTTCTTTCTTTTAATAAAAATGATAAAAGTCATTAATAGCTATAGTAATATTAAAACTATGTCTTTATTTTTAATATAAATTCATGATATTATATGTATTTTGAAGTTATCATCAAGAGAAATAAAACTCATAAATATTTTAATTTTATTTTATTTTATAAATAAGTAGCATGTAAAATGAAAAGGCGATCAAATTTGATAAAAATAATAAAAATCATTAAATGTTATTATAGGGTAAAGTTATCTACAAACAAATTATAAAGCTTGGGTGTGTTCTTTTCTCCAACAAATAAAAATATATATACCTATCAACATCTATATAAATTTGTATAATTTAACCAAATTCAGAATAAAATTTATGTAGAAAAAATAAGCTGACAACTATTCCTTCACTTCTTACGGCTTACAAAAGTGGACAAGAATATTATCTTTCAAGATTGTGATGATCTTCAAGTAGACTACTCCCCAAGCATAATATCTTGATTGATATCATAATATGTTGATTGATAGTCTACTAAATAGAGTACATCTATAATAATTATGAAACACGGGCCATATTAACTCATGTTTATAACTTCCTCATTTTAGGTATTCTAATATGAATCCATGATAACATAAAAGTTAACTAAAAGATTTATATAAAAAATTTAAGCTCCCTATTTTTTTTATTAGTGGTGTGATGGACTGGTAAAAGAAGTCAAAATAATAAGATAATATGTATGTTTTATTTTATTTTTTAAATGACTTGTATAATTATCATTATATATGAGAGATAAAGTGGTAGATTATGATTAATTCATATATGATTAATTCTTACGAGGTAGTATTTATTGGGGTACACCTTGTTTTAATTATAGGCTTTTATTGTCTAAAATATGATTGCATAACTTACGTTGATAAAATAGGTGCCAAGTATTACTTATTTGAAAATATAATTTTTGGATGCTAGAGTAAGTATTAAATTAAGTCTCCTACTCTTAAGTTTTCTTATCTTTCAAGATGTGATTAAGATTGGATCCTGAAGCAATATATTAGAGGCAATGAAAGAATAAAATTATATATATTATAACCATCTAGATCGTTGAGTCTCTTATTGTTTGAGTGTGCTAATAGTGTCAATACAAATGAATTATAGTAAAACTAAAATTGGATATTGGTACTCTATGTATAACACTCTTGAATCATTTTGATTTTGTCTTAATTTTGGATATAGAAGTAAAAGACCCCAATGACCCTAGATAGTAGGATCACACACATATATCATACAAGGTCAGTTAAATAAAACTTAATTCATTAATTTAATTATTTATTTTAGTAAGTACAAGAACAATTGAATAAAAACATTTTCCATTTTGTATATGTATTATTTACAGATAATCTAATACTTTTAGATTCTACATAAATTCATAATTAGATATCGGTAAACTATTCTCCTACAGTTACACAATGATCACAAATTACCATACAAAGGTATAGATAGTAAACCTTACTATTATTTAATTAATTGTGTATACAAGCTATTATGACACAAGATTAAGTACATCCTTATATAGCTATAATAAAAAAATCAATCTACCCACAACATCAATATAATTCATAATTATACAAATAGTAGATCACTCATCTCTTGAAGATATATAACCATTTTTGCTATTTAAAGTAGGGTACCATGTTTTGTAGGTAGACGATAAAAATATCGAGTTTAGTCATAATAAGGGAGGTTTATATTCTTATGTATAAGTTCTAAACAAGCTTAGAGGTGATAGATGTGATGAGATCAACTTCACAAAGAGTTTCTAGTAGAGATAAGCTTGAATCTATTTTCCAAAACCTACATACATAAAGAGTTGGCATAAAAGATGGAAATGCATTTCTAATAATCTAAAATTACTTATGAGCATCGACTCATGAGTATATCATTATCCTAATGGAAGATTCCTATAATAAAATAGCTATAGCGTGAGAGTAATAAAATATCTTAAACAAATTTATACAAGTTTTCTTTCTAAAAAGAACACTTACAATAAAATAGATACTAATTATAAGAGTACATATATCCCAATTTTTTAATACAATAATCCTTGAAAATAATCTAATCATAATGCACCAGTACTCTATTTCATATCAAATTAATCTCTACAAAAACTATACAAATCAAAAAAAAAATCTTACAGTTGAAAATATTATTCACCAATACAATTATCATATACGTATTCATTGTAGTTTTACAAGAATGCAACCACATTAAATTTTCATGTAACATTCAAATAGCCATATATCTTATAGTATATTTTTTTTAATATCAAGAAGTCTCATAAATTCCTTATTGGATCAGTAAGGCAACATGACATAAAAATTTGCCATCATTTCAAAATATAGCAAATCACTTTAGTCTGATTTAGACAAAATCAATAATTCCCATTTTTAGTTATGGTCATATTCCTTTTGATCAAACAAGGATTTAAGAAAATTCTTATAAATGAGAGGTACCCGAGTCTAATATCTTTCTTTAAATAAAAGTGATAAAACCTATTAATATTTATATAAATAATAAAATTATAATTTATCTCTTAATATACAAAATAAATTCACAATATTGTAGTTTTGAAGTTATCCTCAAGACAAATAAAACCCAGAAATATTTTAATCTAATTTTATTTCATGAATAAAAAACATGTAAAATAGAAAGGTGCTTAAGTTTGATAAAAATAATAAATTAATTAATTGTTACAACAAGATTAAGATTGTATTTTTTCCTTTAATATACAAGATAAATTTGAAATATTATAAATGTTTTTAAGTTATTGTTGAAATAAACAAATATAGAAACAGTTTAATATAATTTTACTGCATGAATGAGAAGCATGTAAAATATAAAGTCACAAAAAAGTTTATTTTTTCTTCAATTAATAAGTTATAATAAGGTTTAAGGAATTTATCTATTTATACACAAAACATAAATCCCAAATTTAATTTATTCCTCAAATTGAATAATAACAATAGGGTTAAGGTATTTACACACACCAATTTTTATTTTTTAAATTTAAAATTAAGGCATAATTCAAAAGATTTATGAGTGTTATAAATGTACTACCAATATTTAATTTGAGGAATAAATCAAACATGGGTTTTTTATTTTATTTAAAAATAACTAAATTTATTGAATTATTACTCTACTACTTAACAATTTTTATTGTTTTTTATCAAACTTAGATGACAACTTCAAAATTTAAATGATATTGTAAATTTTTTTTTTATGTTAAAAGATAATACTTAGTTTTAATTTTTATATAACTATTAATGAGGTTTATAATTTTTATTTAAAGGAATAAATCTAACTTGGACACCTCTCTATTATATAAACATTTATATGAATCCTTGTTAGATTAGAAGGTACCTAGTTGTAATTAAAAATGGGTATTATTGGTTTTGCCTAAATGAGAACAAGGTGTTTTTCTATATTTGAGATGATGGTAGTTTTATATCTTGTTGCCTTACTAACCTAATTATGAATTGATGGACCTTTTTGTTATTGAAAATACTATACTCTAATAGGTATAACTAGTTGTATGTTACATAGAAAATCCTTGTGGTTACATTCTTATAAAGCTACAACAAATACTTGGATGATGATGGTATTGTTGAATAGTATATTCAACCATAAGAAAGAATTATTGATTTGTAAAAAAAATGTAGACATTCATGTTGATATGAAACATAGGATTGTTGCATTATGATTGGATTATTTTCAAGTATTATTTTATTACAAAATAGAAATATTTATCCTCTTCTAATTAATATCTATTACAAATTGTAAGTTTTCATTTTAGAAAGAAAACTTGTACATATTTGTTTAAGATATTTTATTAATCTCACCATCTGGTTGTTTCCTCATGAGGATCTCCAATAGGAGACCATTATACTTATGATTCAATGCTCATAAGTAATTTTAGATTATTATAAATATATTTTCAGCTTTTATGTTGACTCCTTTCTATATGCAATTTGTGGACAATAGATTCAAGCTTATATTTATGAGAAACTTTTTGTGAAGTTGATTTCATCACATATGTCACTTGTGAACTTGTTTAGAACTTATACATAGGAAAATAAACCTCCCTTTTATGACTCAAGTTGATATTTTTACCACTTACCTATACATCATGGTACCCTACTTGAAGTAAGGGCAATAGTGATCTCTCTTCAAGAAATAGGTGCTCTATTATTTACATAACTGAGAATTATATTAATGTTGTGGGTAGATGGACAAATAATTAATATAACTTGTGATCTAAGAATTTGACTCAAGAGAGTATGGTTAGTATGGTGTTAGTTCCAAAATTAAAGAAACACACTAATAACATAACATCTCTAGGCCTAGACACTAGTGGTGAAATCAAAACAAAATGAAAGAAACACACAAATAGCATAACATCTCTAGGCCTAGATACTAGGGAGAGCTTAGTTAACAAAAACAAATGACAAACACAACTAAAAAGTAAGGAATAAAACACAAGAATTTCTTCACCTTCCTTGGTTGCTCCAAATGCCTTTGTAGTGGTGGCTTGCTCGGCTTGTGCTCATGAAGTCCTTGGTAATGGAAGCTTGGCTACATCCATCTCTCCTTGGCACCTTTGGCATATGGATTGGCTTGGCTTGAAATCAATTTGGCATGGTAAAACTAGTTGAAATGGCTTCTTGAAATCAATTTTGCATTATAACTTTGCATAATCATGTCTTATAAATGATGTTGTGAGGCCTCATATTTATAGATTTTTAAGAATGTCTAGAATCAACCTGAACCATCCATCCTAAGATTGAGATGTGTGGTTGAGGATTAATTCAATTTTTGAAATTAAATTTTTAATTATCCTCATCATGAAATTGGAAGAATGGGAAATTAAGAGGTACAGAGGGCATCATGGAAGGCATTGATGAGGCATGGAGGGCATGAATCCTAATATTTACGGCATTTATGGCATAGGGATGTCTTCTCAAGAAACGAGGTCACCTGATGATGTAGATATTCAATATTCATTTCTAAAAACAAGTATTTAACAAGTTTCCATGGAATTCTTGATTATGCCTTGATTTGGGTTAATTAGCTCTTAAGCATGATTAAGCACTTTGTGCACAAATTACTTAAATTGATCAGAATGCCTTGTTATTGGTCCAAAATTTGACTGGATTGGAATTGGAAGGCCATGTCAGATGTGTTGGATATGTTATCCCATTTAGGATGTTACCAATAGCAAATAATAAAAGCATGTGTCTTATGTAATAGATTTGATAGGAAATATCAATCTAGAACACCCAAGTGCAAAATTAGCATTTTGACTCAGAATGATCTAATCAAAGTTAGCTAGCCATAAATTATATTGCCCCATTTAGGGACACCCTACCTAAAATTGGCATTTGAATATGTCAATTTTAAATCTTGTAGCGTGTTTTAGTGTTTTTAGGCCAAATTGTGTATTTTAAGTGGAAATTAGTGAAAAGTCTGATTGGGGGTTATCAGTGGCCAGTTTTAGGTGTCTACAGTTTACCCCTATTTGGGAAGATGTTACAAACCATAGGCAAAGTAATATCTTCTCAAAGAATGAGAAATGGCCTATATGCCAAAAATAATATGATGATTAAAGAACAAAGCTCCAAATGGTTTTGGGAAGCCTACGATGATGCCCCCTCGAGGGAGTGACCATCATATTTGTTGATATACAGTCCCTCAAAAAGAAATAATAAGAAAGGTGTAATTAACCCATGGTTGAGATTAATCCAAAAGAGAAAAATGCTTGCATGCATTGATGTAAAAAAGATATTTATTTACTCAAAGGTAGTTATAATTAAGGTTAAAAGTCAAAATAATGATTTGCCCATAGGTAGTTATAATCATTAAGAGGACCTAGATTGGCTAAAACTAATGGGGCCCCAGTTAGGGATGATTAGTAAGCATAACTCAAAGATATAACTTGGAATACAAATTAAAGATGAGTAGGTGTAAATTGATGAAAGAGATGGATAGAGGAATAAGTATGATCATTATAAATGATTTAGTTGTACCTACCAATGAGGAGATGCTTGTCCTGATTAGCAATGATACAACTAGAAATTTTAAATGAGTTAATTTGATCAAGGGTGGGATGGGAGGATTTGCCAGGGTGTCAAGGAGAAACTTATATGGCTCCATGATTATAGACCTTCCTGAAGCTAATTTTTGTTGTAGCATGTGATGGTAGGCATCATGATAGAACATCATGAAGACTTGGCCAAAAAATTCATAAGGACTGACTCCTGATATCCAATAAACACTTAAAAATAATGCACCAATGATAAAAACCATGATGACAATGTTAACATATGAATATGGATAGACTCAAGAATAATGTGCACAAAGAATCACCCTATGAACACATATAGACTTAGTAAAGGCAACAATGTTGAAATCAAATAAACAAACAAATAAAAAGAAAAACAAACAAACAAATAAACAACCTAAAATAAATAAACAAACAAAATGCCTGAAAATAAAAGCAAAAGAAAGCATCCTAGCAACGACAATGCCCCAGTAAGGCAGATCAAGGATAATTGACTAGGCCTAGACAAGACAAATATTTTTTGGATTTTTGAGATATTTAAATGTTTTTGGCATTTTTAGGTATCTTAACTCGTTAGAGAATGGCAATATACCTACTCACAAAATGGCGAGAGTGTTTGGCTTAGGTTGCTCACAAAATAGTGGGAGTGTATGGAA
The DNA here is from genome assembly GCA_037957365.1 of Torreya grandis. Lineage (NCBI taxonomy): Eukaryota > Viridiplantae > Streptophyta > Pinopsida > Cupressales > Taxaceae > Torreya > Torreya grandis. Next base: position 89,197 of record JARHVA010006462.1, on the reverse strand, counting down.
AGGGGGACTAAGGTGACCTCAACATGAATTAAGCATGACCCACATAGTCCTGAAATGACTTCAGGTCATAGTAATTACATCCACACAAAAGGTAGGGGAAAACCAACTAGGTCCCAACAAGTTATCAAATCTAGAAAATAGCCAAGCAAATAAAAACTATAATGGTGAGGTGAAGTAGTAATGCATGGTAAACAAGTGTTGCCCCTAATTTGCCCATAGGTAGTTATAATTAGGATACAATGGCATAGGTCAATGATACTAATTTTCCCATAGGTGTTTATAATTAGTAGCAATACTAGTGAAACATTAATTTACTATAGGTGGTTATAATCAGGCTCACATAAACAAACCTGATATAAGATGGAAAATGAAAGATACCTTGCCAGATCAACTATCACACTAATTTCATAGACTTTCATTGTAAACATGGATTGGATTTATTGTTGAAACTTCATCAGATTCCCCCATGAAAGCTGTAAGAAGAACCAAATGAACCAAGATCAAAATAGGATTAGGTAGGATGACTAAAAATAAGCTTTGGTCTAGATAGGAATGGAATGGTAGGATGGTTTACCCCAAGTGATGGGGTGAATGGTAGGATCTATGATAATGACAAATAAGCACATGTAACAATGGCAATGGCATGGCAATGTGAAATGGTATGGTACATGTTGTTGGCCTAGGTATGGGAAAATGGCATATGATTATGTTGTTCCTATTGATGGGCAGATGCACATCATAATCAAAAAATGATACAAACAAAATACTTGATCATGTTAATTACTATCCCACACCTTATCTGAATAGTTGCTCCATCAAGAACTAGATGTAGATATGGATTCCAAGAATGTTGTTGTGTTCTTCCTTGGTCATTTATTTGAGTTCCTTCAAGTGTCGAGACAAAGTATCTTTATAGCCTCTATAAAGAAAAGTGTGGCCATGGATGGTAAACTAGGATAAATAATAGATGGTTGGTTTTATTGTGAAATGGAATGGTAGATGATAATGGAATGTAGAATAGTGGGGAAATAAATGAAGATCAGGACTTTCAATCACATGTAATGTTCTCGATGTTAGATTCAACATAATTTTGTTTGTGGTGGGGCTGAAGACTTTTTCTCATAATAGAACCACCAAATTTTTATGTTGTTTGATCTTGAGAGTAGCTACCATCTGATTAGGTTGTAGATTGGAAGCTATTTTGATTTAATCTTTGATTTTGTCTTCATCAAGTAGTGAATAACTTTTGTGCTCAACTATTGGTGCCTCAAAGAGGTTTTCACCAATGAAGTTATATTGATTGTCTTGTAGCACTTGTGAGAAGGTTTCACTAAGGAATGTTGAATTTTGACTTTGATTATCTTCTAGCACTTCCAAAAAAGTTTTAATAGAAGATGTTAAGTTCTAACTTTGATTATCCCCTAGCACCTCCAAAAAGGTCTCACTAGGGGAGAGATCTTATACTATATGAATGTGATCTTAACCTCCTTGCTCTTCTTTAATTGCTATGTTACCATGGATGTAGTTCAACAAAGTGTGATTCTATCAATCCCAATCGACACTTATGGGAGATGGGATGTCAATGATATGGCTATTTTGGTTGATGGTAATGGCCTCTAGAATAGTAATGGAATGGGTGTTGGCATCACAATCCTTGTAGAAGATACGAGGAGAACTTATGTCAAAGTTGAATTAATCATCCTCAAAAATTGTAGAAGGATCACAAATGTATTCAAATTGATCTTCAAGGCATGTGTAACCAATGTTGTAATAACCATGAACATATTCTTCTTCTAAATTTGATTCTAACTCAGGGGACTCTGAATCTGATGTTGAGACTGATGTTGATTCTAATTTCGATGCTAAATCTAATGTTGGTTCAAGAATATAACCTAACTCTAATTTTTATTCTTCTTCTGATGGGTACTCTATTACAATGATGTCTTGTTAAATTCTTGGTATTGGATAAGTAACAACCTGTAATGGTATGATGGGCTCCATAAATATTTGTTTGTCAAAGTGAGACTCTTCTAGGCTGGGAAAAAGGTCAAGATAAAACTCCGCAGAGACTTTCTTGTCAATAAGAGGCTCTTGAAAAATAGGCACATGGTTGAGGTAATGATTTTCCCAAAGGTGTTTATAATCATTAAGAAGTGACTCAGCAAAGATTGGCTCATTAGAGTGAGACTCCTCAACAACTGGCATAGGATTAATAGGCAATTTATCATAAGTTAACTTATCACAAATGGTTGATTCAACAAAAACGTCTCAAATTGGTTGGTTGTCTTGGCCTTGGTTTCTAATGAGTTGGAAAATACTAGTTTTAAAAATAGCTTGGTCTTTGAATGATTGGATCAGTTGAGGTTTGGATGGGATTGGTTGTGGATGAGGAATGGATTATGGTTGGATAATGGTAGGGCATTGGGGAGCATGATTACTCACATGAGCCAAAGGATGAAGTTCTGAAATGGTAACAATAGGGCATTATGGGGCTTGATTGCTTTCACAAATCAAAGGACTAGGTCTTAGAATGATAATGATATTCTTTGGATATTGCAGAGCTTGATAGCTCATATAATCTAAAGGAGGGTTATGGGTATCCAATGATTGGATAACAAAAGGACATCATGAAACTTGATTGCTTACACAAAAAAAATCATCCAATTCTTCCTCATAAACCATATCATCCCAGTCATGAGTTAGCTCATAAGTTGGTTCTTGACTATGTTCCATGTACTGATTATTAAAAATAGGGTATGGATTCATATCCCAAACAACATTATCTATAATTGGGTCTTCAAAGTCCTCTTCACAAACATATCCATACCAATCAAGGTCTCGAGTTGGATCGTAAGTTATTTTGTGACTTTGTTCCCATGAATTATTAATATGAGGTGGATAGAAATCTATCTCACAAACCATATTAGCATCATTGGGGTCTTAACTAAAGCCATAAAAGTCAATTTGTGTGGCCATTATATCATAAGTCATATTTTAAGTGACTCCACCATAAGTGTAGCTAGACATATCCACATAAATGATGAAAGCACTAAAACAAAAAGCCTTAGAGTTTTATAAACTCTAAAAAAAAATGTTCAAAGGATAAATGGTTCAAACTTGGTCTAACTTGGTCAAAAGGGTGGAGTTGTATCTCTAATGTGATATGAAGGTGGAGCTATATCTCCAAAATGGTTTGTGCTAAGACTTGGCATAAAATAGCCTAACGTCAAATGTCATACACATAAAAGGTCAAACATCTAAATACAAACCAACATGTCAAAGGTCTAGGACAAAGTGTTCCAAATAAGGTCTAAACTAGAAAAGGAAAAAGTTGAGTTGTTAGGTCTTTTTTCCAAACACTAAGCTCAAACAAATAGGCATGATGTGATTTAATTTAATCTAACAAGTTTGGAAACAAATTTGACATAAACGCAGCACATGGAATCAAACATAAACATGATCAGTTAGCATAAGGCATAAGACAAAAGGCTCTTTGAGAAAGGTTGTGTTCTCTCAAATAAAATCATAAACAATGATGAGGATAGGCATTTAAACAAACAAGCCATTAATAGTTTTCAAAATTAAGTAGTCGATTAACCAAAGTTATGCAACCCAAAAGAGAAAGATCAGTGTATCATCCCCATGAATTAAGGCCTAAACATAAATTAAATAATGTTTAAATCCAAACTTGACAAGGCTAATTGAAAACTCAACATTGAAAACTAGGATTTGACCAAACAAGCTAGACAAGATTGGACAGCATGATAGCACAAGACAAAGGTCCAAATGGTATACATGACATGGTTTGAAACAAATAGTTTTTAGTATAAGGTGAAAAAAGTCTTAAAACAATTTGATCAACCTAATAGCATAAGCATGCTCAAATGATGTGATCAATGCTATGTTTCAAAATACTCAAAGGCACAAATGGTTTGACATGATTTGGGCATCATAACACTACCCTTCTCAACTCAAATGACACACACACAAACAAGTTTAGCAAAAATTTCAAGGCACAAATGTGGTGTAAAATGGAAAGCATAACGCCTCTTTAGGCAAAAGAGTGACGTATAGATAAAATGGTTTTGACATGGCTTATAAACAAAAAAACAAGTTTTAGTCTCAAAAACACCAAGTAAGATAATGACCAAAATACACTAAGTGTAATCATCCAAATCCTAAAAAGGGTATAGAAAAAAGGGGTTGACTAAAACTAACATGGTTTCAATCATTATAGGGGAATCAAATTCACAATGACTTTCATGCCAAATAATGCAAAAGAAAAGCATGAAAATTGGGTGACCATGGTATTAGCTAGTTGTAAAACGGTCTAGTCATTTTTACAACCACTACATCTTATTGTTCACTCAATGTAGTGTGATGTCTAAATGCAGATACATCCCGTGTGTAACTCTAAAGGAGTAAGTGAAGTCAATGTCAGGAGATGAAATGCCAGGTCAAAGCTTCCATAAAAAACTCATGGAAGGTAATGACATCCCCCTCACAAGCTAAGTTTGCATAAAATAAAAGACTAATAGAAAGACTTTAGGGTTGTTTTCAAGATCACCCAAACTTCTACGAGTTTTTGGGAATGGCACTTTTGATTTTAAGGGTTCCCTATAGGGGACAAATGGAATAGCATACACGCAACATCCCTCTTTTTTTTAAAAAAAGATTTAAATAAGAATTGACAAGTGTGTTTAATTTTAAGCCCAAAATGAAAGATTTGGTGGTGTTCATTTGACCCCTTGGTCTTAGTTGCAAAATTTGAAAATATTCACCAAAAAATCTAAATTCTTTGTTAAATACCCAAAACAAGGCTTTTAATTGATTTTTAAGCATGAAAAGGTGATTTAAACATGTTTTGATCAAATATCAAGCTTGGTCCTATAGCAAAAATGTTAGCATGTCCTTTAGCTTTGAAGCTCTTTTTGGTTTGAAATAATGAACTTTGGAAAAATAGCTCTTAGGTCTATGTTTTTAGAAAAACAAAGTGACCAACATCGGTTATATACAATCAATGATGGTTACATTGGCTAATCAAAATATAACTGATGTTGGTTTTGCTAACCGATGTCAGTTAAGCTATGTAATCGATGTCGATCTTACTTGTTGATGTCAGTTACTATGTAAAATTGTGGCAACCAAAAATGGTAAAATAAAGTTAGAAAATCAATTTACAAGAGTTTAAAGGGTCTAAATAAATTTTTAGAGTTACAAAATGATCTTCTTTAGGTGTGAGATGCATCTAATCCCATCGGGCATGCTGTAATGTGATCTAGGAATTTTACTCAAGAGAGGATGGTTAGTATGGTGTTAGTTCCAAAATGAAAAGAAAATGAAAGAAACACACTAATGGCATAACATCTCTAAGCCTAGACACTAGGGAGTGATTAGTTAACAAAAACAAATGAAAAACACAACTAAAACGTAAGGAATAAAACACAAGAATTATTTCACCTTCCTTGGATGTTCCAAATGACTTTGTAGTGGTGGCTTGCTCAATTTGTGCTCATGAAGTCCTTGGCAATGGAAGCTTGGCTACCTCCATCTCTCCTTGGCACCTTTGGATTATGGCTTGGAATCAATTTGGAATGGTAAAACTAGTTGCAATGGATTTTTGAAATCAATTTTTCATTATAACTTTGCATAATCATGTCTTAGAAATGATGTTGTAAGGCCTCATATTTATAGATTTTTGAGAAAGTCTAGAATCAACCTGAACCATCCATCCTGAGATTGAGATGTGTGGTTGAGGATTAATTCATTTTTTGGAATTAAGTTTTTAACTATCCTCATCATGACATTAGAAGAAGGGGCAATCAAGAGGAATGTAGGGCATCATGGAAGGCATTGATGAGGCATGGAGGGCATGAATCCTGATATTTATGGCATTTATGGCCTAGGGATGTCTTCCCAAGAAATGAGTTCACTTGATGATGTAGATATTTAACATTCATTTCTAAAAATAATTATTCAACAAGTTTCCATGGAATTCTTGATTATGCTTTGATTTGGGTTAATTAGATCTTAAGCATGATTAAGCACTTTATGCACAAATTACCCAAATTGATCAGAATGCCTTGTTATTGGTCCAAAATTTGACTGGATTAGAATTGAAAGGCCATGTCAGATGTATTGGATCCATTATCCCATTTAGGATGTTACCAATATAAAATAACAAAATCACGTGTCTTATGAAAGAGATTTGATAGGAAAAGTCAATCTAGAGCACCCAGGTGCAAAATTGGCAACTTGACTCGAAATGATCTGATCAAAGTTATTTGTCCCATAAATTGCATTACCCCATTTAGGGATACCCTGGCCAAAATTGGCATTTTAATATGTCAATTTCAAATCTTTTAGTGTGTTTTAATGATTTTAGGCCAAATTATGTATTTTAAGTAAAAATTGGTCAAAAGCCTAATTAGGGGTTCTCAATTGCCAGTTTTAGGTGTCTACATAACTCTACTTTGATGGTCTTAAACCTTGTGTCACAATAGTTTTTTCACACAATTGCTTAAAAAATGGTAACTTTTACTATCTTTACCTTGGTATGGTGATATGTGATCAATATGTAATAATTGGAGAAAAGTTAACCTATATTTAGTTATGAATTTAAGTAGAACTTTAAAGTATTTATTATCTTTAAATAACACATGTATGAAATAGAAAATGGTTTGATTCAATTTTTATTTTACCTACTAAAATAAATTATTAAATTAATGAGTTTATATTTATTTAGTTGAGCTTGTAGAGGCCAAAAACATCATATAGTTATGTTATTTCATTATAGGAATCCCTTGTATGGGGTGTGCAAATTTGAAAATAAAACTTAATTTTAAATATATCTCTTTCAAAATTATTTAAATGACTTAATGGATAATAAATTGTTGTCTTGATCATTTTATAGGTTTAGCAATGGGAGCATGGTCTAAATTATGTTCCCAAATGATAGTGAGACTCTTAAGCATTAAAATATGTTTGGATATTTATCAACTACTTGTGTTACTATAACTCATCCTAGGAGTATATTATATATTGAAATCAAGGAAAATAAACTATGTTAACTCTCTCTCTCTCTATTAAATTATTATATGATATATGTGTGATCCTATTATATAGTGTCACCAGGGTATTTTACCTAAAACTTCCCTATTCTAGATTGTCTTTTAATAACATGATTATAAGAAACTTTAGTATCTATATTTCCATTGTATCCTTTATTTGAGCATGTTGTTGTAATAATACTTTTAGACTATGTTTCTCTGTTTAAAAGAAGGGATGAACCCAATTCTATTCCAAGAGTATGTAGAGGATCTCATTGTACTTGGTACTACCACTCTAAAACTGAATGATTAATTGTACTTTGAAAATTCCTACTTGATCCATAATCTAGTTAGACCACCCTTATAGGATTATTTATTTCTTCAAATACTTGTATTTTACAAATTTGTCTTAACTTGTTATTAACATTAAATTAATATTTATGCATAACTAAATTAAATTAATGTTAATACCATAGCTAAATTAAGAGGACTGTGTTGCTAAGTCTTGTAGGCAACTTAATGGGAATCATTAAAAAGGAAATCAAATTATAACTTTCACTTCCTACTTCTCATAACATAGTTGAATATCAGTAACAAGGAATATTAATGAGTATTACGTTACAATATTAATTCTTGATGTCACATCCCACTTTTTACAATACATATTTAAAATGCACTTATATATGATTAACATTATAAAATATATTTAACATTATTTTACTTTTTTACAATAAGAGATGTTGCATTTTGCTTTATGTATTATGGAACAACTAATTATTGATATCTTGCTTGGAATATTCAAGTAATTCCATTAAGAGAATTAATTATCATTCATATAAATTAATGTTGTGTAATTTTGGGTAATAATTGATATTGTATATCATCATGCTTTTACTACTTCATATTATGTAAATTTGATATCTTGAATTGGATAATTACCTTTTACTCATCTATTTATGACGCAAGTGTATCCCCTTGGTGCAAGGGAGAGTATTATCAAAGAGAAGAAACTAGATATGGATTATGGGTAGTGGAGAGATGATTCAATGAATTTATTTACATCCATTCTATTTTCAATTTTGACATGAACATTTATTTATTTTTTTAGCATAGGTAGTAACCATTGTTAGGTGATGAATTTTATTTTTATTTTGCTCTATCATGACTATTATACTAACTAAATCTAGGGATTGTAAGATATCATAGTGGTTAATAAGGAGATGTATATCATGTTAAATGCATATGATACCTTATTCCCTAGTTATTAATCAAATGCATGTGACTATCATTGGGTATTGTAATACTTTATATTTTATTTATAGGGACCATATGTAATAGGTCATTAGGTCGAGAACCTAATGGGCCTATATAGATTATTGTTTTAAATGATAAATACCATGTGGAACTCATGCAACTATTTGACCTTGTCCCCAATCAAATTTAATAAAGTCAAGTTTTCTAGTTGTCTTTATGATGTGATGTATATTTAATAGATGTTGATATAAAAATGGTGCATGGTGAAATATAATCCATTGACAAGGAAAATTTATTTTTGAATAAGATTATAAAATATAAAACATGAGAGCTAAGCTATTAAGGTATCTATATAATATCTCAATTTATCTAGTTGTTAAAAGGACTAATACATTTATAAAAAAAAGCTCTCCATAAACTATTTATCCCTCTCAATAATTTTTGGTAGCCACATTAGCCAAACCCTTATGGATAAGTTACCTAATGTGGTTGGTAGTTATTCATAACCCGTAATTGATAAAGTATAAATTGTAATTGATCTCCAAAGGGAAAAGGTGTATCACCTTATTCAACCAACCCTCTCTACATAATGTTGTGATATTAAATTCCAATGGAATTGGAATTTTATGATTATATTTTGAGGTATTGTAAATATTAATTCATGTTAAATATACTCCTATCAAGATGACAAAATCTTTAACATTGTCCTTGTCCTCAATAGTATTTTTTCCCTTATTTAACCATTATTTGTCCTAGTGTTGAAAGGTAGCATTTAAATAAAAATATCATTAAAATTCTCTACATTGGAGGCATAATAGGTCAAAATAAACTATTTGCATCAATATTCTGAGATTTATTAATATTTTTATAGTTAATTAACCATATGTTGTGGTGTTTCCATTAATACAAAGAGTTTGTATGAAATTGAACCTCTATTAGATATATATTTCTTTATTCCATAGATATACTATTTCAATGGATGAATATTGAATGAAATTTAATATCACTTAATAATTATTATATAAATACAATCTATAAGATATCAACGAAGGCAGTCTTAATGGAGAAGGAGACACCTTTTGATGGTCTCTAGGAAGGAATTAAACATTAGAGAGTGGAAAAAATAAGGGGTGAGAGTGAATATATATAGATTTTGTAAATTCATAGACAAACTTGGAAGTGTGTTTTAGAAAGAGTGTTAAGGTAGCACTGATCTTATATTATTTATGAATGCATGGGAACTTTATTTTTTTCTGATATTATAGCTTATCATGGAAATGTATTTTTAATGCATTTTTATAAATGAATTATCTATTAATATCTTTACTTTTACATACTTTGGATTTATATCTTTTGTATATCCTTTTGTTCCATGTATTTTGATTGATATTGGATGGTTTCCTTATGTAATTTTACATTAAATCTAGGAGCTATAAATAGAAAACTAGTTTGGAGTAGATTAGGATTTGTTAACATGTAGAGTATTATATAGCTTCTTTTTTACTATGAAATCCTTGTATTGGCCTTAATACAATGTCATTTTCTCCTAGTTCACTTCTTTATTCAAAAGTGTTTACCCCTAGTAAAAAATAATAATGACATTTTCAACTTCCTCTCCAAGCCTATTTTAAATTGACCTAGCCTCTTCGATATATATGAAATCCTTGTATTGGCCTTAATATAATGTCATTTAACTGAGCTAATTTCTTTATTAAAAATCATTTATCCCTAGTAAATAATAATAATGACATTTGCAATTTCCTCTACAAACCTATTCTAAATTGGCCTAGCCTATTCGATATATATTTTTATGGCAGTTATCCATCCAATATTACCATTCAAAACATTAAACAATTTTTTATGAAACATAAAAATTAAATAAGTATTTTATACAATTTTTAATTTCATAGGTAATGTCTACATCTAGCTTTTTATGTATGCACCTTAGTATTCTATGATGACAATAAGATCATCTAGTTTAATGGTGATAGTGTACTTGCATTTCGATGAACTTACTAATAAAAAACTATGTGAACATGGATAGTTTTTTGTATGTTTATACTCCTTACTATAGACATTTTACTCTTTATTAATGCATGCTTGTCACTTGGAAAGTCATGTGAAAAATCTTGCATTTAAGAGATCGATCTTCTCTAATTGGGTTTTAGGCATCTAGGCATCTGAAGGATAGTTTTTTAATTTCAACTAGATTTTTTGGCATGTACAAAGGTCAAGATTGATTTGCTTTTATAAAATCATATATTTTATCTTATGTTTTATGTATTATGCAATATTTAATTATTATTATCTTTCTTTGAATATTTAGGGAATGTTATTAAGGATCATTTGTATAAATTAATGTTATGCAATTTTTAGGAATAATTGATATTTTATATCATCATGATTTTATTGATTCTATAAGCAAATAAAATTTGTCATTAATTATTTTTAAATGTTTATTCTTGGCATCCTTGCCCTCAATTGGTATATTTTTCATTTCTCTAACTCATAATCTATAAAATAGCTTTCATTATATTGTAAGCACTTAAAATATCATGTAGACATCATTATTTCAGTGACATTCATCCTTATTCAACCCACATTCTCTTGTAAGACTTATCCAAACTATCTATGGTCTTCTAGGACAAGTCTGTACTAATTAAACAGGGTTTATTTGCAGCCTTATCCCCTAGTAATACCTTGTATCGATGCTCCAATGGTCACTTTTTTGAATTGAGACATTTCAAAATTGATCTCTTGTGAATTTGGTAAGTTAGGTTAGAAAAATTATTCCAAATATTATATTATAAAATCACATCACAACCACTCATTACAACCCCCATTGGCTCTTTCTATAAATTGAACTACACACTTATCAAAAGAGCACTACTTATTCCTATTTTAACTCTATAGCATTCTAAGTCATAAGCCAAGTCTGAGTATTATTTATTACAAGTTAGGTGCATCCATTTTCAATCATTACAATCAATGTTCTAGATATATCCATTCTATTTGTATCATCACATATCACACAATCACTCTAGGAGGGATAACTACATTGACTTGAAGCCAATTTTGTCTATGTAGGCAGTTCTCAATTATAAGGGATTTCTAGGGCTAGTTATATGAAATGTTGGGGGATATAACTCTTCCTATGGATACATGGATAAATTCATTTTATTCTATTATGAACACCTTTAAAGATATTTATCATACTATTACTTTTTTAAATAAGATATACCACCCAAACATATAATTGAGAAGAATACTTTGTTATTTATTTAAATTCAAATACATGGTAAGATAGTTAAATGTTCATTGGTTGACAATGTCTCTGAAATAAATATTTATAGTGATTACTTCATACATAAATTAGAATTAAATAAATACAATCTTCAAAGTCCCAATCAACCTATAAAAGCAATTAATACCATTCCTAAGAAAATATTGGGCACTATCATAATGAATTTATTATTAGTCCTTAAAATGGTCCCTACTACTTTCAAGTTGTCTCTGAGTAATTACAATATAATTTACTATTGGTTCACCATTGGATTAGTGCAATGGAGGTTATACCTTATTCATTTCACATATGTGTCAAAGTTTTATATTATACTCATGAGTATTCAATTCTAACTGATGATACACCTTTTCGTTATTGTAAATGAACACTTTCATAGTCAAATAAAATCTCTATAATACCACCTCAATATCTAATTACAATGACACAAATGCATACTTATGAAGTGGGTTAATTATAAATATAAATGATACCTCACCAAGTATTCAAATTTCTAAACAAATACAAATGCCTATCATGGAAACTATATAGACTTAAATACAAATAGAAGATCCTATTGAGGAAATTAGGCCACAAATAACAATTCTTATGCAAATAATATAATTTGTCCAAGAAAAGGTGCAAAAAACACCAAATTCAGTAGAGTATATCTAGGTGATACCATTATTTATCAATTCAGAAAATACTTGCATAATTGAAGATTACTATAGCAGTGATGATGAGGATACACAAAAACTTACATATGAGCAACTAGACAAATTAAATTTCAATACCATTGATGAATATGAATACTTATCTCATTATTTATTTACATCTATTAGAGTGGGTGAATATTAAGATATATATTCTATACAAAGTAAGGGGAAAACACCCATTTATATTAAAAAAAATTATAAGACACTTCAAATAGTTATAATATTATCTTACCACTTTGGGAAATCAATACTCCTAATACAATAATTATATATCATAAAGAGATTGTACAAAAGTCACACTCAAAGAGTCCCATGAATTCACCTACAAAAATGAAATTACTGTTAGGTTGTGGAGCTAAAAGCTTCACTGATGCAAACATGGAAGAGGTTGCTGAGAGGTTGTTGAGTTGCAGAGCAACCAACGTCAGTCTGATCAATTGACGTTGGTCATATCCAGTGAGCAGAGCAATCGACATCGATTAGGTATCAGTCGACGTCAGTCATCTCCAGCCAGACAGGGACCGATGTCGATCTCTTGTGTAGTTCCAAAACTACTAGTTCATGAACAGTTTGTTAACAAACCGGTTGTTTGCATGTTAAAGGCTAATTTTAGTCTTGAGCTGTGGATCTAATTATTTTAATTGGATGTCTAATTATTGTTTGCATGGGATCTATATAATAGACTCATGGGATGTATTGTAATTTGTGCTAGTTGAGAGAGCAAGGTTAACTCCTTTAGAGTGAAGAGAGCAAGGTGTGTTCCTCCTAGTGCCATAGTGCCAAGTGTGTATGATCAGGTAGATCTACAGGTTATTGCAAGATCTGGTAGAGATCCACAGGGGTGCTGGTTTGGAGAATCAAAAGGATTCTTTAGGTGTGTATGATCTCGATCAATAGGTGTGCAAGGCCAGGTTGATTTGTGGTATAGCAAGATCAGGTGAGATCTACATGGTAAGTAAGATCATTGATTTACAGGTGTGTGTGTGTGCGTGGTTTAGGTTTGCAGGTGTTGCAAAACCAAGTTGATCTGCAGGTGGCAGCAAGATTAGGGAGATCGGCAACACAACAGGTAGCAATATCAAGGGAGATCTACTTGGAGTACGATGTGTTCTCAATCATGGATTACATGGAGTACTTGTGTACTGGCAATTGTGATACTGACTGGTGGTACTGGCAGTAGTGATACTGATTGGTTAGAGGTGAACACCAACTCTGTGTTTGAGTTGTGTGTTGAGACTGTAATTGAGAGAGATAACTCTTGAAGGTGAATTACTGTACACTTGATGTGGGAAGCTTGTAAGGTGTGGAAGAGTGTGGCATCTCTTCATTGTAATTCTTTTTTGGAAGAGTATTAATACAATTAGGTATTGTCTCTCATATTCTGTGTTATTTTTGAATTCTAGTTACTTGTGCATTTCGGTTAAATTCGGTGTTTAGTTGCTTGTACATGGTAATCAATTGTGCTCCATAATCCTATCAAAGTGGTATCAGAGCTAGGTTGTTGGTTTAGAGCTTGATACCACTATCAAGTGGTATCAGAGCTAAGGTTGTAGGGAGCAGGTTTGTGTTTGATTACAAGTCACTCTCAGGGGTTTTTGATTGAGTGGGAGTATAGCAATGGCAGAAGAAAGTACACTAAGAATGGAGGAATTGAAAAGTAAGAATGGTCAATTATGGTGTTATGGAAAGAAAGAGTAGGTAAAGAAATATTATTGGTCGGTACAATATCAGCATGAAGGAACTGAAGAAGTAGATGTTGCAGGTGTTGTTGCACAGGATGCTCTGGGATGTTCCTTGGATAAAGTAGAATCTTGTTTTATAGATTTTGTTGCCTCTTTCCATGCAGCCCGAAATAGAGTATTTTTCCATGTTAAGGTCCTTGGAGACTTTGGAAAGATTTATTTAGGGGCTAGTGAGCCTTGTCAAAGTTTTGGCAAAGGGGAAGTGCGGCTAAAATTATAGACGGCCAACACATGGGTGTTGAAGGAGGTCATGCAGGTCCCAGTCTTGAAGATGTGGCTAATTTCTTCAGAAAAGTTGGGTGATGAGAGATGCACAAAAACTCTCATAGCAGATGCACTTGAATTAGCAGGTGGTAAGAAAGTAGGTATCCTTTATCTATCTACTTATATTATTGATTATTCTTCTGTTGTGAAGATGTGGCTTTGTAGGCTTGGTCACAAGAGCAAGAAGGAGATGCATGTTCTTAAGCGAAAGACAGATGTCTTTGATAAACTTAAGAAATGGAAAGCCTTGGTGTTCATGGAGGAGATGATGGATAGAGATCAGTGGAGAAGGCTGAGTAACTCTAAGCAGGGCAGTTTAGACAAGGTTTTGATCCAAAGAGAGCTCACGGGTAAAAATTCATCACTCACAGGAAAACACAGGTACCGACATTGGTCAAGAAGAATTAGTGTCGAACAAATAGGTGCTGATGTTGGTCATGTGCAGACCAGAGCTGGTGGTGTCAGGCAGGGTAAGACTGACGTCGATCAGGGAATCGATGTCGGTGATAGGTAGACACTGACGTCGGTCAGGAAACTAGTGTCAGCCACTAGAACAGATTTTGGGCAAACAGCAAGTTGTCAAGGAGTCTCAAATGCCCATATGGAGGACTGAAAGGGTAAGTAAGCCTCAAATTCATTATTCCTCTTCTTTATACTCATTGCTCACTGTAGATCAGGAAGGATCCAAGAAATAGTGGGAGCATGGCATGAATGAGGAATTTGATTTCTAGGATGCAGAACCAAATGGGAGATTTGGTAGGGTTGCCAGTTGGTATGAAAGCACTAAAATACAAATGGATTCCTTGGTTAAAGAATAGAGAGAATGGACACGTGAGATGGAAGGCCAGGTCATATGGTCTTGAGGAAGCTGCATGACAGTGGTACAGGTTTGATAGGTGGATGACAAAGCACGGCTTTAGTCAATGTCATTGTAACCATTGTGTGTTTCTTTACCAAGTTGGATAATGGTCACTACATTATCCTATTACTGTATCTGGATGATGTGCTTGTTGTAGGTGCATACATACAGGGTTTTGTTGAACTAAAGGTAAAGTTCGTTCAGTGGTATGTCATGAAGAATTTGGGAGCAGCAAAATTCTTTGGCATGAGTAATCCTAGAGACAGAGAAGATCACAAGTTGATGTTGTCATAGGATGATTGTGTGAAGGTAGTACAAGATGCAAAATGGCAAGTGCACCTATGGATGGACAGTTCACAGAACAGGGTCCCCAATCACATGATGAGGTTGAGTACATGTGTACTCCCTGATTTTGCCCCAGTAGTGGGTGTTGTCAGCAAGTTCATAGCCAATTCAAGAAAGAAGCACTAGAGGGCAGTTCAGTGGATTCTCAGGCATCTGAGAGGGACCAGCAGTAGGTGCACATGCTATGCAAGGTCAAGTTCTTTTCTACATGGGTTTGTAGATGTAGATGCGGTAGGTTACTTGGATGACAGAAGGTGCACCACAGGTTTTGTGGTGGTTGGTCTTCAAGATTGAGATTGAAGAGGAATACAAGCCAGGAAACAAATTAGACAGTGTATAGGTACAGGTACAATGCAGTTATTTATCTCCAAGTGGGAGATTGTTAGGTTGTGGAGCTAAAAGCTTCATTGATGCAAACATGGAGGAGGTTGCTAAGAGGTTGCTGAGTTGCAGAGCAACCAATGTCAGTCTGATCAACCGACGTTGGTCATATCCAGTGAGCATAGCAACTGACATTAGTTAGGTATCGGTCAACATCGATCATCTCTAGCCAGATAGGGATCGATGTCGGTCGACTGTGCGGTTCTAGAATTGCTAGTTCACAAACAATTTGTTAACAAACTAGTTGTTTGCATGTTAAAGGCTAATTTTAGTCTTGAGTTGTGGATCTAATTATTGTAATTAGATGTCTAATTATTGTTTTCATGGGATCTATATAATAGACTCATGGGTTGTATTGTAATTTATGCTAGTTGAGAGAGCAAGGTTAGCTCCTTTAGAGTGAAGAGAGCAAGGTGTGTTCCTCCTCATGCCATAGTGCCAAGTGTGTATGATCAAGTATATTTGCAAGTTGTTGCAAGATCTGGTAGAGATCCATAGGGGTGTTGGTTTGGAGAATTAGAAGGGTTCTTTAGGTGTGTATGATCTTGGTCAGCAAGTGTGCAAGGCTAGGTTTATCTATGGTATAGCAAGATCAGGTGAGATCTACATGGTAAGTAAGATCATTGATTTGCAGGTGTGTGTGTGTGTGTGTGCGTGGTGTAGGTTTGTAGGTGTTGCAAAACCAAGTTGATCTATAGGTGGCAACAAGATCAGGGAGATCAGCAACATAATAGGTAGCAATATTAGGGGAGATCTACTTGGAGTACGGTGTGTACTCAGTCATGGAGTACGTGGAGTACTTGTGTACTGGCAGTAGTGATACTGACTGGTGGTACTGGCAGTAGTGATACTGACTGGTTGGAGGTGAACACCAACTCTATGTTTGAGTTGTGTGTTGGGACCATAATTGAGAGAGATAACTCTTGAAGGTGAATTAATGTACACTTGGTGTGGGAAGCCTGTAAGGTGTGGAAGAGTGTGGCGTCTCTTCATTGTAATTCTTTTCTGGAAGAGTATTAATACAATTGGGTATTGTCTCTCATATTTTGTGTTATTTCCGAATTCTAGTTACTTGTGTATTCTAGTTAAATTTTGTGTTTAGTTGCTTGTACATGGTAATCAATTGTGCTCCATAATCCTATCAATTACCAAATCAAAATCAAAGCATGTTCAAAAGAGGATTTCTTTATAAACACAATACAAGGCAAGAATCAATACCTAAATTTTTACATACAAATTTAGTTCTATAGAATACACCCACACATCACTTATCTCATATGTATCCTCTCATAATTAAACCACTTATGAATGGAAAAAAATTGCTACTGTCATATCTATTTGCTTACAAGAGGTTAATGTATGCAATTTATCTCTTCTTCACTCCATAGATATGATACATAACATCTTAGCCAAGATAAAACACTAAAGCACTACATTGGGTATATCACATTACCAATTAGTATTGATCCTAAATCATGTGTGTATCATTATTCCACATTGATTTTACTTTGGAGAAACATAATTTAATTATTAGTAGATTCTATCAAATATTAAAGGGAGTTGTATGCAAAGGGTTAGGATTGGCCTACAACTATCCCATCTCTAAAGATCTAAACTCAGATAATATTAATCAAAAAGAGCCCAATCATACTTAATGATTCATGATGACCAAATGGATCCATATACCTAGTTATAGGATAACCTAAAACATAATGTCAAAGGAAAGGGTTCCAAAGCCTTTAGGCCAATAACAAAATGAAATAACATTAACTAGATCTTTGTTTATAAGCAATCTAATATTTAAAATAAGAAATGTAAGTAAGGGGAAGGGTTCAAAACATATAAAAATTAATAAGGAGCCATGGTATACAAATGAAGGCCTAGGCTACCTAAAGTGTATAGATGTCAAGTCCAAACAATCTTGTAGCCACAGTAAGTATAAGTGTAGAGAAAGCTTGAACAAGGAGATATGCATTCATTAACCAAGCAATTGTGTAACTTATATCTACTAAATAAAATAACTAGGGTTAGAATATACTTACCTTGAAGATGAACTAATGAGCCTCAATCTCCTCCTCGTCCAATGGTGTTTTTCAAGATATTATTGTGGTTGTAAGGATCTCAAAGGTTGAATCAAGATCTAGGATAAAATGTGTAATATCCCAAATCAAAATATTATACTTTAATTTGGATTTATCAAAATTCTTTTTTAAAGTTTGAATTAATAATATTTAATGAATATATAATTATGTTCTTATTAACAAGAAAATAAATTTATATAAAAAATAATGTTGTATAATGATCAAATTTGCAATATGGAATTATGGTTATAAATATTATAATAGAGAACTCTCAAAGGGTTTCATCCTTGAAGGGTTGATATCAAGGGGTTTCATCCTTGTATCTAATAAATGAGGGGTTTTGTCCTCAATTATAAAATAAGAGGTTATTGCCTAAAATTTAGATAAGGAAATGAATGTCAAATCTGAATATATATCTTTTTCCTTCGCCAAGTTCTTCTTATAAATTCCCTTCATAGCTTTGCATCAAATGATGTGTCTCCTTTCCAAAATGATGTGTCTTTTCATCAAATAGGATGACTTACATTAATATAAATTATATTCCTTGCATTAAACGTGGTGCTTCTTCCCATATGGATAATTTATTTAATTTAGTTGTTGTTGTAGTTAATTTAATTATTTTTGGTTTAGGCAATTCTATTGGTAATTTATTTATATTAATGCAGTTCATGTTTATGGTCTCCTTTTAATTTGGGGATTTTACAGACCTCCCTTCTTTAGATTGCTTGTCCTTAATAAATTTTAAACTTTATAGTATACTCCACAATAAACTATAATCTTCTCCAAACTTAGATGTTTCTTTCCCCATCCTTGTAGAACTTTTTGCATTATTATTAGTTCTCTCTTGTAAGGGATTATTACAACTATTTTTTCTTGGATCCCATAGCCTTCTACCATTATAACCATCTCTATAATTATTAATGAGCTCTTGGCTAAGCATAAGGATTATGGGACCTTTACATACTCTAAATTGATCATTTTTTGGGTTGTTAATCCCTGTTCAAGCTCATTTATCACCAAATGTGCCCTTACAATCTCTGTTAATGACTCACCTCCACTGTCCATGAAGACAAATATTTTCTTTGTGCTATTATAGAGACCAAGTAATATTTCATCTTTGATGAAAGATTCATACCTATTTTCATTGAAATAATAAGACAAATTTATGGTCGTCATAAGATGATTCCAACATTTTTTTGGTTGTTCAATTTCAAGAACCATCACCTCTAACTCGGGCTCAAGGAATTATTTAAGTGGCATTGTTGGGATGTTTTTCAACATTGAATAGTTTACTTCTATTGACTACTCCTGAAACTCAAGGTTATTGCCTAAATCATTATCAATCATCCAAATTTTATGCTCCTTTGGTAGTTTCTCTATGATGACTTGTTTGACTAAATTTGACTGCCATTCATCTTCCTCTAGTACACATTTCCCATATAAATAGAAAAAATCTATGAATGTCAATTCATCCCTTATCATAGGATCAAGATTTAAATATTTATTTTGACATGCATTAATATCATTAAAAATCAACTCAGCCTTATCTTCTTCCTATATTGGTTACTTTCGTTGAAGGAATGTGGGCATGGTTAGGTGTACATAAGTCTTTGAAAGGAGTCTTTCAAGACTGTTATTAAATATATAACCCTATTATGATTGTGATGATCTTTCCTCACCATTATAATTTTTAGTTAGCGAGTTATTCAAATATTTCATTTGATGAACTAAGTATGACGTCAATGTATATACTTAAATTTGCCCTTGGGCCCACCAGTCAAACTATGCATCATTCATGTTGTTTATGTTAACCTTATTACTTGAATGCATAAAGCTTATTGAAACCCTCAAGATGGTAGGATGAAAAGATCTTATACCATTATAATATCCCAAATAAAAATATTATACATTAATTTGGATTTCTCATAATTCCTTTTTAAAGTTTGAAATAATAATATTCAATGAATATAGAATTATGTTCTTATTAACAAGATAATAAATTTATATAACAAATAATGTTGTATAATTATTAAATGTGTAATATTATAATAGATAACTCTCAAAGGATTTCATCCTTGAGGGGTTGATATCAATGGGTTTCATCCTTGTATCTAATAAATGAGGAGTTTTATCCTCAATTATAAAAGAAGAGGATATTGCGTAAACTTCAGAAAAGGGAATGAATGTCAAACCTAAATATATATCCTTTCCTTCACCAATTTCTTCTTATAAATACCCTTCATATATTTTCATCAAATGATGTGTCTCCTTTACAAAGTGATGTGTCTTTTCATCAAATGGGATGACTTGCATTAATATAACTTCTATTCCCTGCATTAAATATGGCACTCCTTCCCATATGGATAATTCGTTTAATTTAGTTTTTGTTATAGTTAATTTAATTGTTATTGGTTTAGGTGATTCTATTTTTGATTTATTTACATCAATATAGTGCATGCTTATGGTCTCCTTTGTATTTGGGGATATTACAAAATGACTCCTCCTAATGAATCCAATACTTCATAAGTCAATCTTTTATTCAAGATAAGATCCTAAGAAATAACTCTTCTAAGTGTATATATAAGGTAGAAATGCTGAAATAGTAATATGAAATAAATGTCTCTCTCTATTGGAATGAAATGGTAACTTATATTTATATTGGTTAATAGTCCTAACCCATCCCAATAGTTAAGTTAACGCCATTGGCCAACCATGATGTATTTCAAAATGGGTTGATAGACCTTGAACTATATCATCTAGGCTAATTTAGTTTTAAATATCACATTGACACATTTAAAATTACATCAATTGGGTTGATGTAGTAGGGAAAGGATAGGTGTCAGATAAGACTACATCAGACTAGATTGATGTAATGGAAAATATAGATCCTGATATAGTTAGAGGATGTAAGATGGAAGCAAATAACTTAGGGGATCAAGTCTGAGGAAGCTATAATGGATATATGAATGATATATAGGTAATTATATCTCTCTCAAAGCACCAAAGGCCTATCCACCCATTTCTTGGTGCACCTTTTAAGGTGTGCATTTAGGTATAATGAAACTTAACAGGTTGATGCAAAAGAAAGCTCAGTAAATGATAAAAGTGAAAAATATTATGTGACTACATATGCCCCACCCAAATTTCATCACATGTCACAATAACGTATCATGGGATGGTTCTTTGGGAAAGAACATACCAACATGATAATTGAGTGAACTTAAAATAAAATACTAAAATTAATGATGTAAGTAAATGATAAAAATATATGAATAATTAAAATTACCATGATACATACCTTGACTTACCTTTATCATTAAATGATTGCATGCTAAAATCATAGTCTTGATTATGAAGGGTGAAATAAATACATCAAACAAACTCTAGGGATATAAGGCTATAAAACAAGATAAATAAACAAAAAAATACCAAGGTAAATGAAAAACTCTCAGAACTGAATGAATTACTTGGAAAATTGGTGAGTTATATGATAATGGATAGATTGGAACTAGAAGACCAAGAAAATGGAAAATTAGATAATAAAAAATCCAAGGCTATTAATACCTAAAAATATCAAAAACACATCCAAAATAATAAAAGTAACAATCCAGATTGAACTAAAGATAAGTGGAACCAAATAATGATACCAAAATCTATGTAAGATAAGTAAAAATCCATACTCAAACAAAGGATGGAAAAATTATGAATGATAACAACATCTATGAAAGATAATTAACAAGCCATACTCAATCAAAAGATGGAAAAATGATGAAAAGCCCGTAAAAATGTGAATATAAATATTAAGGTCTGAAAACTTAACAAAGAGAAATCTAAGAAAGATAAGGCAATAACCAAGAGAACATCTCACAACAACTCAAAGATATAGCTTCTTTTCAAATGATGGATCAACTAAAACTATTATATTCTGATCATATTGAAAAGAGATAGAGAACAAGAAGTGCAATAAGTGGGAGTATATTTTGAATTAAAACCTACTTATAAAGGGGGAAAATAAATGGGTGGTGGAGGAAAGAGAGAATCACTAAGGTGAAAACATAATATTTACTATAAACAAGACACTCAAATTGAGTTGGCAATATTAAAATACTTTCGACATCAATTACCCAATAGAACCCGTCTTAACAATGTAAGTTTGGGCTAACTAGTGAAGTATAAATATCATCCCATTAAGGCTAGTATAAAAATTAAAATGGAACTACCTTCCCACAACATGTTCCCCATTATTTATGACCCCTTACAAATCTGTCAATCTACTATGACTATGGGGTACTTACATGATAAATTATGTGAAACTAATTAGAATGAAATAAGGAAACCTCCTACCCTAGTATATTGACCTATCACACCCCAATGAACCTCACCTCTATCATGAGGCCAACTATGGAGTTTGAACTTTGAATAGGATAGGATATGTATGAAATAAAGATCACATCTCTAGGTGTGATCTAAATTTTAAGAGTATATTTTCATTTTTATCATTTATTTTTTCTTATATGATATGGATTTTTAAAAAATGGATTTTTTTATTCTTCCTCCATAATATTCATAAAACCAAGTATGAATGTTAAAAATGACTATCAAAAGAGAGCTTACACTTGGCGGCAAGAGAATAGAACCTAAAGACAATGATATCTAGGACCCTTAGACTTGTATGTGAGAAAAGAGTGCAATCTCAAAACTAACCTTGATTTGTCCAAAGTAATGTGAAATATGGATAATGATGGAAATGAGCAAAGAATGATTGGGTTTATCCAAATCATAAAAAATGTGTAAATTAATATGGTACAATGATAGGTAGGCATGAATCATCATCCTAATAAATGGTATATGTGAATTAATACATGAGGATAGAGGGCTATAGTTTTACCACAAAGGAATATAATCGATTCTAAGTGTATAAAAACATGATGATCAACCATTGCCTTATCTTTTGTGTAAAAATCCAAACAATGGTTGGGAGCAATTAATTTGAAAATGAATGAAATAATTGGTATTTTTGAGGAAGTCATGGTCCTATCTAAAGTCTTACGATGAAACTCACAAACTAAAGATCCTAGAGGCATAAGAAGGAAAATCTTAAAAGGGGTAAATAAAGTAAATATAAAGAGAAAAAAAATATTAATCAAAGTACAAGTGTGTGCAAGGAATGCTTGGTCCTATCTGAGGTCTTATAATGTAACTCACAAACTTAATAACCAAGAGATGTAAATAAATACAAAGAGATAGCCCCAAAGGTTTGTAAAGAATTGAAGTTGGGGTTATGTTGCATAACAAAAAGTCTGAGTAAAACCTAAGTAAATGTCAGTTCCATAGTATATGTATGAAATAAACTAAAATAATGAAATTAAGAGTGTAATATAAATAGAAAATATAAATATATAAATTAAAACTAAGAAATAACATAGAGATAAGCAAATTACTTCTTCAAAAAATGAGCATTGGTCAATTATTTAAAGATATGTCCTTCATTAATTTGTAATCTATATGTATTATCCCTAGAATGTTTTTCATTAAGTAAGAACCCCAACAATTTTAACATACTTTCCTTATTATTCATGGGTTTAATATATCTTAATCACTAAGTATCCAACATTGAAATTACAAAATTTGACTTTTTTGTTATGTTGTTTAGCTATGAGAGCTTTGTATTAGAGATTATGTTATAAAACACTCATACGTCAATCATCAACGAGGTATAAAGCATGAATATGAACTTCATAAATCTTTTCATTGGGTATGTTCCATGAATAGATATCTACAAGGAAGTTAACTCAACTTCTTGTAAGACAACTTCAGAGTTGCAAACTAAAGAGAAAGGAGTTGTTTGATGTTGGTGAAAATGTTCGTATGATTAGCACAAAGTGTGAAATAAATATTGAGATGTAAGTCAGAACAAGAATTCAATATTTTTTTTCAATATTTTGTTAAGTATTTTTTTAGAGCAACTTAACCATTATGTTGGGGGTGATAAGGTTTGGAAAATTTGTGCATGATTTTGAAATTGGTACATAGTTGTTTCATGTCTTTATTTTTGAAAGCCCCCCCCTATTTTCAGATATGATGGTGTAATGAATTCCAAAATTATAAATGATTTTATTAAGAATTAATTTTTTATATAGTGTTTCCCATAACATTTAAAATTGGCATAGCTTCAACCCACTTGGTAAATTATTTAGTGGTAATAATGATGAATACGTGGTCATCTTGGGATCTATCTAATTTTCCAATGAGATATAATACCCAAATATAAAATGGCCAAGTAGACTCCAAGGTTTGAATAATAGTTAGCGGAGAGTGAATGAGTTCATCATGAATATGGTAAGTATTACATTTTTTTTTAAATGTGATTGCATCTTTTTCAAGAGTAGGCCAAAAATGTCCCATGTGTAGGCATTTACAAGATGTAGCATGTTTACTATAGTGACACCATAAATTCCCACATGTGCTTTCTCAAGGAGAGAAGGAACTCCATATTTAGTAACAAAACAAAGTAAGGTACCTTTGGCATTATGATAATAAAGGATATCATGTCTAAGGATGTATTTTTTAGCATGCTTGAAAAGTTGAGTATTTTCATGAGAGATAGCCTCTAGAGGATAAGTATGATGCTCAATAAATTGGATGATGTTTTTTTACCACTTGATGTTTTAAGTAGTGATGGCCATGATGTGGCACATAAGATAATGATCCTTAAGTTATATACTATAAGGTGACTTCCTAATGTGGATGATAAATTTTATATCATGAAGTGATTTATAAGGGTGAAAAAGAGAGGTTGACAAAGTAATAGAATCATCTATAGCATTTTATTCATGTGGGATTGCTTCATTATTAAAATATGTAACTTATTTAGCAAGAGTGGAGTCAAATTGGTGACATGAAATAATTTTTTCACTTTTACATTGATATTTTCCACTCACTTGATGACATATAAGTTGTGAATCTCCTAAAACATGCAAGTATGGGATGTTTAAGTTAATGGTTTATCGCATCCCTAAGGTGAGGGATTAATATTCAACCATGTTATTAGTGACTTATAATTTTAATAAAAAAGTTAGAGGAATTATTTTTCCATGAGTTTTGACTAAGACACAACCTACCCAAACTCCTTCAAAGCATTTAGCTCCATAGAAGTGAAGTGTCCAAGTGTCTTCACATAATTCAGTTGATTGTTAGTTATTCGATGACTTTAGGTTTAGGTTTGTAGATGGAAATTTTGGGACCTTCGAGGGTTTCTACTTCAATATCAATGGAAAAATTGTGAAAATATTATTTAAGATATATGTCTCAAGATTAAAACCTTTGATGTAAATGATTTATTCATCATGAAGATTTTCTTGAAGGTGATTAGTAGTTAGTGTAGGTGCTATGGTAATTTGATTGGTGATCACTTAGCCTTTGACTAATTTTTTCATAATAATTACTAATTCATATTTCATTAATATTACCATCCATTTATCAATTATATCTCTAGATAAGAAAGCTTTGGAGAATAAGTGATAAAGGGGATCTGAATGGAAAATGGCATAAGTGGTTTGATATATCATATAGTGTCAAATATTTTTGGATATGAATTTTATGGTGAGAGTCACATTCCACTTTCATTTAATAGGTCTCATAGTCTATTAGGACATAACTGTTGTAGTATATGGCATATTCTCTATCAAATTCATCTTGTTGAACAAACATTTACCTGATTGATATGGTGGTAGATGATGTGTACAAGATGAGTGTGAGATCATTATAAGGTGGTTGAAGAATATGAGGATGAATTAATGATTCATTAATTTGATTAAAATATTTTTGGTACGTGTATGTCCATTTGAGGTCAATACCTTTCTTGAGGAGTGAATTGACCTAATAGATATAGTAAGCCATCTTAGAGATTAATCATCAAACTGCCTCAAGTTTCCCAAGATAGGTACAATATCTAGAATAGATTGAGGAATAATCATGTTAATGATATCCTTGATTTTATTGGTATTGACAATAATATCATGTATGGAAACTAAAAATCCTAAGATTATATCAAAAGTGACATTAAAAACACACTTATGAGGACTGAATCAAACTTTGTATTGGATGAGTTGGTCAAAGATGATAGCAAGGTTATGAAGGTGATTTTAATGATGTTCATATTTATCAATAACATAATATACATAGGTTTTAATGATTTTATGGATGAGAATGTGAAATATATGGTGTGTTGCATGTTAACAAGTAGTGTTTAAGGCCAAAGGGTATCTTAACATAGTAATAGGTTCCCCATTGAATGGTGAAAGTGGTTTTATATTGATCTTCAAGAGTGATGTGAATCTGATGATATCCTGAGAAACCATTAGTGATAGATATCATCTCATATCTAGCCATAGAATCACCATTGGCATCGATTGATGGTAAAGGAAATTTATCTTTAGGATATGCTAAGTTGAAATTATGGAATTTAATACATATATGAATGAGCATGGTGACTTTCTTGTGAATGGGAATAATGTTGGATAACCATTTAGAGTAATCTATAGGTTTGATGACCTTAACCTTTAATATTTTAATGATTTCTTTATGACATATTAGAAATCTTAAGATAAATTTCTTGTTGATTTTGATGAATCAGTTTTGCATCAAGGTAGGTGTTGATATTATGGATATTGATGCTAGGGTAGATACCAGACATGTATTCATATGACCTAGTAAAGGATTTGTGATATTTTTTGAATAATATTATATAGTTATAGTGTTGTTTAATACAAATTTCCTTAGATATGAGAATGGGTCTAGGAAAGATAGTGGTACCATAGTTGATGGAAATAATTTATTCAACAAGCATGGAATTTCCATGTTGGAAATGATAAGGAGTTAGAGGAAGCTTGGAAATAGGATGTGTGGTGGTATTTATGTTATCAACAAAATTATTGAAGTAAGGATCCTTTTTTATTAAAAAAATCAAGCTTATTATGTTGGCAAGGAAGTGAGGTTCTATAACATGGACTAGTTATAGGATAGTTTCATAACTCAGAAGCATGTGTAAAGGTTTGTAGTATTCAACATCTACTTCAAGATATAAAATATGATTTCATTTGCTACAAAATTCAAAACATATTTGAATTAAATTAGTAGCCTTAACATCTAATGTAATTTTAGGAGGTGAAGTAGAAGGTAAAAAAAACTAACTAGATGGTATCAGCTTGATCGATATAGTATGTTATATAAGAGCTTGGTTGAACTATGTTAGTGTGTTTGATATAGTTTTTGGTGATAATATCAGGTTTGACTATATCATATTATAAAATTCAATCTACTATAGGTGATATATTCAAATAAATTGTATCAAAATTGGAGGAGACTTGGCCGATGTAGCTTTGGACTAGAGGCTGGATTGTATTAGGTTGACCAATGTAGTTTATGGATGGTAAATGATCAAAGGGTGTTGTATCATCACTTGAATATACTTATATGATGTAGTTTTGGAATGGATGTTGGACTATTATGGTTTGTTCAAAGTCATTAGGTTGAGAGGTGCGTTAAATTTCTTATATAACCCATGGTGTATTTGTCAATGGTGGATTAACAAGAGGGACATTATCTTCAATTTCTAATTCAATATCAATATATTCAAACAATATATTAATGGCATGAACATCATGATTAAAATCATGCATTTTATTGAGAGTCTTTTGATAATGCATAACATCCAATTTTCATTATTGAGTTTGATCTACTATATAGGCCTCATCATAGGAATGAGAAATTTTGTGTGCATGAGAAGTAGACTTATCAATTTTAGAAGGAATTTTTGTAGTGGAGATACCCATGTTATTAAAAGTGAGATGGGATATTAAAATATTTTGGTTACCCCATATGCATTGTAAGTGAAATCTTCATTTGTGTAAAAGGATTCATTAGTGTTGCATGGGGAAGGAATTTCAATAGTATCATCAATTAAAGGAATGGCCCTATCTCATGGAAGGAGAGAAGGGATCCATTCAAATATATAAGGAGGTAATCAAGTGGTATTACAAATTTCTAACAATTCAGTGTATTCATCATTGTCAAAATCTTCAAGAGTGACATGTATATCAAGATGCATGTTGACAAACTTAAGAAGAGGTAGACTATTAACATGAGTAGCATTCAGGATGTGATATTGAGATTTAAGATTGGGTATTTGTATGCTTTAAAGGTTGGGATATGCCTCATGATTATAGTGTTTGCCATTATGGATGAATTTGATGTATTGATACTAAAATATTTGATAATTATCATGTGATGAGTCCATAGATGGCATAAGATCATTTTGTAAGATACTAGAAGATATAAATCCATAAAATTGGTGCATATAGTTTTATATCCAATATTGACAAGGATCCAAACGCAACCAAGAGGATTTTGATTGATTTTATCAAATACATGACAAGTGAGTAGAGTTTGCTTAAGGTTAACTTTGGAGTATCTATTATGATGGAGTATCTAAAGAGAGGTAAAATTAATACTTGATCATTCATCCATCAAGACTTTACAAATTAAGGTATTGTTGATTCTAATATTGATGAAGAGAATTGGATCATCGACTTGAAATACATTTTCATCATTAATCATTTCTTCTTTAGGAAAATTTATGGAGGGTTTCATAGAGTAAAAAGAGGGATAAATGGTTTTGATAACACAAAATATCATAGGTGTGAAACCTTCAGATGTTAAGATATGTATATCAGAATCATTATATGGGGGTTCTTTGATGTCTTTAAATTATTGCATAAGTAACTTATGATGATAAGGATAAGTTCTTACTTATTTCATTAGGGGAATTTTACAAGGCATAAAGTTAATATCATATAGGAAATTCCATTGTGGTTTAGATAAAGATATTACACGAGGCATAGTTTTACTAGAGATGATGTTCCTAGTAGGCATAAATAAACTAAGAGTCAGTTCTAATGGTGGATTCATCTCATCACAAGTGACTTATTCATAAGAGGAGGTATAATTAGTTTTAGTATCCTTAATATTTTTCCCTGAGTAAAGAGTTTTTTAATTTTGGTAAGATGATCTTTGTGACTGGGCTTGTGATGGTATTTGATCTTTGACACATTCAGATACTGGGAATTGGTTTAATATAAGTCATACTTAGCATCAATAACATAAAAAAAAATGGGATGTTGTGTATTGGGATCTAAGGATTGAGAAGAATTTTGAGATTTTTGATTTATAGTTTTGTAAAAGGTTCATTTTTGTTGAGAATCTTTAATATATTCATTATAGATAACCTAGGTCATATTATCATGAACAAAAACTTCTCCAAACATGATGTAAACCAAAAAAATTGGAAGGGCATGACATGTCTCGAGAGAGTGACCAATGTCAGCATGAAACCCAAAACATTTGTTAGGTTTATACCATTATGGAGGAGCAATAGTAGTATGGATAAAAATTTTAGATAGAGATAACAAATTCCTCATTTTTGACACACTAAAGGTTGGGTGAGAGGGAGTTTGAGTATCTAAGTTGGTGGCTTTTATTTTGGGTTGAGGAGGCTTGGATTGGGGACTGTTAATGGTGATTTTATTAGTTGATGTTTTTAAATATTCCTTTGTGGTATTATGAGAAGGTTAAAATTGAGCCATAAGGAAATATTATCTTTTGGATTGATTAAAGGCCTCTTCTAACACTTGGGGAGAAAATATATGAACCTTATATTGAAGAGAGGATTTAAGGGTGGTAACAAAGAGTTTAAAATATTTTCATCACTCATGTTGTGGTCTAATTTTTGAGCTATATAATTCCACCATTAGATATAAGTGTGTGTATATTCATTAAGAATTTGCTTGGCATTGAAGAAATGGCTAAGTTTATTTTTAGGAAGATCATTATGTTGAAATTCCTTGATTAGAGTGTTAGCTAAATCCTCTAGTTGTATAATTGAATGTCTAGGAAGTTTCTTATACCATTCTAAAACATCTCCTATAAAGGACTTGTCAATAATTTTGCAAGTGGAAAAGGTATTGGTTTGGACCCATTCCTTATAAAGATTTCCAAATTATTTTAGAAAAATAGCATGATATTTAGTCCCATCATATGTAATAGTTGGAGAAATGTTTATAATATCTATGGATGAAATTAAAGGAGTTAAAAGTTCATTTTGAAGATGTAGCATTTTGTTATGTATTGGAGGTTGAGGGATGATATTCTTAGTGGAATCTCTAAGAGGAGGAGGGAAAAAAATTTAATTTTGTTGAGACATGATGACTTGAGGTTGGCTAGACATTTACAATATGTGATTTTACATTTTGAGCATTTGATAACTATTGGTTATTTTCATGGCATTCATTTTTTGAACCATTTGTGCAAGGATTTGATTTCTATCAATAGGTGGGTTTTTTATTAGAAGTATTATAAAGGTGATTAACAACATTAGTGTTTGGAGGAAGAGTCCCAAGATTGGTATTGGTTTCCTAACCATAGCAAAGGAAAAAGGAAGTTTAGATAAATTACCATTCTTGTTAGGAACATAAATGGTATTATTGTCAAGGTTTATAAATATGTGTGAGTTATCTAAATCATCATTGTGGCTAATTTCAACTATGTTACATGAAATAGATATAAATTTATTTTGGGAATACTTATACCATGAAGTGTTTGGTTCAATGGTGGATAGGGTATGTAAAACAGAGCAACCCATGTAAATATAAGTGAGTTGGGCTTATCAAGGAAAAATTCATAGGTGACCTTATGATGCAAATTGTATTATAAGGCTAATATGAAAATGTGATTGGTTATATAAAATGAATGATGTCACCCAAGTTGATGTAGTTGATTTATGATTTGATCAAGAGGAACTTTATTGAGTTGGATTATGTAATTTAGTGAGCAAAGGTGATGATGCCAGTGGCTGCTCAAATAATACTATATATTGATCTAGTTGATGCATTTAGTTTATGAATCTATTAATATAAACTATATAGAGTTGGCCAATACATTCATGGAGAAAAATGTGGCACTAATGGTAGTCACTTAGACTGGACTGCATTAATCCATTTGATGTAGTAGCCTAAAAATTGGTATAAATTAAATTGTGTTGAGTTAATCAATATATTCAGGTTTGGTAAAATTGAAAATAATAGGAGACACATTATGTCAATTTTTTTAGTGTAGTCAAGAATATAAACATAAGGGACTGTATCAAACTAGTCTATGTAGTTTTATCATACAATTAATTATATTGACACTAGAACGTGTAATTAAAACACATAGCACATAACTATATCAATTTTGGCCGATGTAGTATGTAATATAAAATTTAATAATAAGTAAAAAAAAATTAAATATAATTATTTTTTTTACTATATTTATAAAAATAAGATTAGGTAGATGTATGAAAAGGATTTGTTTAATAGTGTAGGCTCTAAGAGATACTTGCTCATCCATTGCATAGTGTCAACCCAATGTTTCATAGCAATAAATATAGAGGTAGGACCATACATATAGCCTATTGAACCTAGTTTTTAGGGTAATTTAAGATTAATTTCCTAGTTTTAACTAATTACCAATGCACCACAAAATCATATGAATGGTTGGATTCCTAAGGTTCAATAAAAATGGAATCCTAAGTGTTTATGGTATACAATGAGGCATGTGGAATCTAAAATTTTATGTAGATATGTATTATGGATATGAATATTGGTAAATCCCCTCATTCCATGATGTTTTTAAACATAACACCACATATCCCTTCATGATAGTAGCTAAGTAGTTTGAAAACTACTGAAACACAGTTTCTAGGGAAGGCCAAACAAATAGAAAATAAAGTTAAAAAATAAATATATAAAACCAATTTTTAGGATTCAATGAATTCACATAAACATGAAATCAACTTGAAATGAATTTTTTTATTAAAATTTAAAAAAAAATTGCTTATGCTTGAAAGGTAAACATACAGATCTATATCAGTGTTAGCCATTGCAGTTGTACACAAATTTTATAAGTGTCTTAAGTTTATCAATATAGTCTATGCACACATAATTATCATCACAAGTAAAAATGTATCAAGTTTATCAATGTATCACATTTATAGATACAATTTATTAAAAATGGATGAAACTATAAACTAAACCTATATCAAGTTATTTGATACATGTTTTTAACAAGGGAAATCAATACAAAATTGTATCGATATGGCTAAGGTAGTTGGTTGGGATAAATTTCAAGATGGAATTATATCACATTAATTGATTGTGAAAGATGAAAATACATAATAGTATTGATATGTTCAATTTAGTTAGATGAGGGAGAAAAAATAGAATAAATTATCTTTACCTGTTTGATATAATTTGTTGAAAAGAAGACTACTAAATAACTATATCAATTTTTTTGATACAAATAACTGAAGAGGTGAATTCAATGGTAAGGTTTATGTGGGGATAAAGAGAATGTATGCAATGAGATACGTCAACCTACAATTATCCTATATCTAAAGATCGAGACTCAGATAAGTTTAATCAAAGAGATCCTAATGATACTTAATGATTTGGTATGTGACCAAATGGATCTATAGACCAATAAATATGATTAACTACAACATAATGTCAAACTAAATGTTTCCAAATCCTTTAAGCCAATAACATAATGACATATATCTAACTAGATCTTTGTTTTTAAGTAATCTAATACTAAAAATAGGTAATGTAAATAATGGGGAAGGGTTAGAAACATATCAAAATGGGTAAGGAACCATATTACGAAAATGAGGTTCTATGCTACCTAAAGTGGATAGATGGCAAGTTAAAACAATCATATAGACACACTAAGTATAAGTGTAGAGAAATCTTGAACAAGGTGATATAAATTCATTAACCAAGTAATTATGCAACTTCTAATTACTAAATGAAAGATATGGGATTACAATATACTTACCTTAAATAGGTCTTATTGAACCTCAATATCCCCTTTGGCCAATGGTGTTTTTCAAGAGATTGTTGTGGTTTATAAGATTTCAAAGGTTGAATCAAGATCTAGATTGAAAGGACTCCTCTTAATGAATCTAATACTCCACAATACAATTTTTCCTTCAATATAATATCCTAAGCAATAATTCCTCCAATTGTATATCTAAGGTAGAATTGTGAACAATAGCGATATGAAATGAATGTTTCTCTATTAGAATGAATGGTGACATTTATTTATAATACTCAATAGTCCTAACCCATCCCAAAAGTTAATTTGATGCCATTATGCCATCATGATGTATTTAAAAATGGGTTGATGAACCTCAAAATATGTTAGCTAGGCTAATGTAGTTTTAAAGAACATGCCAACACATTCAAAACTACATCGATCGGTTTGATGTTGTAGGGAAGTGGCATGTGTTAAATAAGACTACAGAAGACCAGATTGATGTAGTAAGAAATATAGGTCTTGATATAGTTGGAGGATGTAAGATAGGAGATAACTTATGGGATAAAGTTTGAGGAAGCTATAATGGATATAATAATGATAAATAGGTAACAATATCTCTCACAAAACACCAAAGTCTTATTACCCATTTCTTAGTGTACCCTTTAAGGTATGTATTTAATAATATTGAAACTTGATAGATTACCATAATATGAAGTTTTATTAAATGATAAAAGTAAAAAATATTATGTGTATAAATAATCCACTCTGAATACTAATTATGATTCTCTCATATTCTAGCATGATAATGCAATGATCGTAATTTCAAAGGTAGGCATAATCACAACACAATAGCACAAAGTAGGGAATACTCCACCAAAGATCTCTCATATGACCAACACAAAGGTAATGGATCTGATAACTCTACATAATCTCATCCTTTTTTGCTTGATGGTTTATCACAAAATGAATCAAGTGGATACACCATTTATGTGTGCACTCTATGGGAACTCTCCCATAATCAGTTAATTGATTAGATTGGGATATCATTCACCTTTTACATAGATTCTTATATTTATTTCTCATTCTTTTACATCTTATTCAAATGTTCATCTACCCCTTGGTTTTAATTTTCACTTTGGGTACTTACTCTCTTGATTCTAAAATTGATTAGAACAATCCAAAACACTTATATCACTCCACTTATTCATTATTGCATATCTTATACCTTATGGTACTTACATGATGTCATGTTTCTAATTATACATGAATGCATTTAGCCTCTTCCACATTAAGGATCATGTACATTCTTACTTATCTTACTCATAATGCATTTCTATGACTCAAAATTGCATACACATTGGGGGCATATTGCTTGCCTTCCTATTATGTTATGATTTTGCACCTTGTTGAGTATTGTTCGAATCCTTCCTAATTATTATATTTTCACAACCATGCTTCTTATCACCTCTATTTCAAATCTCTTTTATCATTAAATATTTTCAAATTTTAAAAAACATGCATATATTTCAAAAATTCAAAATCATGACCTAAATCATTTTCAAATATTACTAGCTTAATTCTTTTCATATGTTGTTTATTTGTATGTTAATGAAATAGCATATTTCATATGTTAGTACATAATTTTTTTCATGAAGTAGTTGAGTGTATTACAAAACATAATTTCACATGATTCTTTGATGTTAGGCTTTCCTTATTACCCAATAGCCTTGCTAAGTTTAGGACATATGTGCATTCTCCATGACCACTTTAAAGGGTTTATTTATCTCCAACCTCTCTACCATGTTGAGATATATATCATACAAATGTCTTATTATATCACTCATATTTTTCCAATGTATTACATGAAATATGCTACTTTCTAACATTCACAATCATAAATATGATAGAGCTATACAAGTCTCATGTGTTACATGCTTTGTTTGACATTCTTATTTTATTACATGATAGTTAGAATTACTTATTTTGTGTGTGTCCCTTTACCTTGTCTATTTAAATTCTTGTTTGTATGGCATCAATATGCCATTTATGTGAGGCCCTTAGCCTTGTATGTTATGAGACATTTTACATGTCCCTTATATGTGGCTCCTTAATCCTTATGAGGGACATATTATGCAAAATACATGACATTATATGAAATTACTTATATGATTGTTGATTTAAATATGGTGACATGATTCATATCATGCATTATATATACTTTACTATGGTGCCATAATTAATGTTATGCATCACTTATATACTATGTCTTTACCCTAGTTTTATGATGTATATCATGCATACATTGCTTTATGCTTCAAATATATATATATTTCTAACACATGATTCATATGAAAAATTCAATGTTGTAATCAATGCAATCAATTTCAAATATTCCAAGGGCTACTTTATCAACATATCTTTCACAAATTCATTATTTTGAGATAAGTGACTCTGTAGGCTATGTCTCTCATCTCAAAATGGAGGCATCACAATGGGTTTACTTGAAACATTCAAGCATCATAAGCAAAATATATATATTTATAGAAAAATACAATTTTTAAGTGGCATTTGATTTAACATTTTCATATTATGGGGGCATGTGGAATGTATGTATACCCATCATTACATTTTAAAATTACAAGTTTCAAATAGTTTCAAAAGTTACAAGTTGAAAAAGTTTCATAACATTATTAACATGGAAACATTCAAAAGTGCAAAGTTTCAATTACAGTTTCAAGTTAGAATTTAAATACAATACAAATACAAGGGGGTGGATATTTGACATATCCATGTTTCTACTATGGAACTTTTAAAATTATCATGTTTCAAGTTTAAATTTACAAAGTTTCAAATATAATAAAGATCCATCTACAAGGTGTGATTTTTCTCAATTACAAGTGTGATACATTAGAGTTTAGTGACACTCAATTTCTATGGTATCACTTTTTAAATATGTAATAGGCCATAATTCATGGTTCTACCCTTCAAAAAAATTACATACTACTCTACACAATCAAATCAGAGCTGGATCATGTGATCCTTCCAATTCAAGAGCATTCAACGGTTTTCAAATTGAGACTTGATCACTCTCAATTAGCCACAACTCAACACTTCTCCAAATGTACCAATAAGGGATCATGTACTTATCCATCTAAAAATTTATAGGGTGACTTTCTCTCCTTACTTTATTTACAAATTATAGATAATGAATTTTAAATTTTTAATATGAGAAAATATTACCTTTAATGACATTTGTCACAGATTTCCTATATTAAGGCATCTTACACAATCAAAATATGCATCCAAAGATTAAGTATGTATACACACTTAGGTTCACATATAATTTAATCTAATAATTTCACTTTTTGCATCACTAAAATAAAGTGGGGACAAATATAGATAGATAAAATTTATCATTAAGTGCTTAACAATTTTTATTCTTGGCATCCTTACCCTCACTTGGTTATTCACCATTTTACTAACTTGAAATCTATAAGAGATCCTTCACTATCTTATAATCACTAAAAATATCATACAAACATCCTTATTTCAGTTGCATTCATCCCTATTCATCTCACAAGTCTTGTTAGACCTATCCTAATTATTTTTGGTATTCTAGGACAAGTCTACACTAATTAGATGAGGTCACATTGTGGTTTTGTCCCCTAGCCTTATCTCCCATGATCTAATGGTCACTTTAGTGAATCAATATTTTATATAATGGCTCTCTCAAATGTTTTTTAAAGTTTTTTATTAAAATTATTCCAAATATTTTTGCATAAAATCAAATCAAGGCCACTCATTACAACCCCCACTGGCTAGATAGCAATTGCATTTCACATTTAGTAAGATATCATTTATTCTTCCTATTTCAAATATGTATCATTCTAAAATTCATAATCCAAGTCTAATTATTGTTTATTATAGGTCAATGACATCTATTTTCAAGCATTATAATCAATCTTTTAGCTATAGTCATTCTATTTGCATTATCACAAATCACACAATCACTCTAAGAGGGATAACTACAGTAGCTTAAGGTCCACTTGGGCTATGTAGGAAGCGTTCAGCTACAAGGGGTTTATGAGGCTAGATCATCCATATTTACAAACCTATTTTTATTCCCCCTTTGTCATCTAATTGCTAACTAATGTATGTGTAGGATCTAGGGTTTTTTATTTTCAGGGCTTCCATATGAAAATACATTACATGATTTTCAACAGTCACTCCTTATAGGTGTTCACACATGCCCATATTTTAAAATCATGAATATAATTAACCCAAATGTGGTTTTAGTAGACATATAAGTTCATAGTTTGCCCTTGTCCACCTCCCACAAACTTTTCATTAAAAACTATGAATTATTGATTTTAGCATGACTTTGTCTGCAGGTCAATTTCACACAATTTTTAGTTACGATGAGATTATATATTCAAATCTATTATATTTTATGGAATTTTGCACATCCTTTGGAATTTTACTATTTTTATCAATTTTATAATTTATGTAAATTCTATAGCATATTATATATTGATTGCATTTCATTATCAAATCATTACATATAGTATTTCAATATCAATAGTTTAATACTAATTAGTTTAAGACTTCTTAAATTAAAAAGGGTTAAATAATTTTATATTATGTGAATGTGATATCATGAATTGGATAACTACCTTATGATCATCTTTTTGTGACACAAGTGCAACCCATCGATGTGAAGGAGAGTATCATTAGAGATAAGGAACTATATGAATATTATGGGAAGTGGAGAGATAATCTAATGAATTTAATTTCTTTCATTCTATTTGCATTTGCCTTTTTTTAATTTTGGCATGGGTAGTAACCACTATTAGGGGATGAACTTTTTTGTTATTTTTCTCTCATCATTATTATTATAATAATTGATTCTAGGAATTTTAAGAGTTCATAGCATTTGAATGGAGATGTATATCATATTGAATGCATGTGATTCTTTATTATCTGGTTATTAATCAAATGTGTGTGATTATCATTGGGTATTTTTATACTCTAGATTATAGCTATAGGGACCACTAGTAATAGGTCATTGGGTCGGGAACCCAATAGACCTATATAGATTATATCATTTTAAATGATAAATATCATGTAAAACTCGTGAGATTATTTGACCTTATCACCAATCAAATTTAATAAGGTCAATTTTTTTGGTTATCTTTATAATGTGACATATATTAAGTAAATGATGAAACATAAATGGTGCATGGTGAAATATTCGAGCCATTTTCAAATAAGACTTTTTAAAACATAAATAATGAGTTTAATCTATTGAGTTTGTATGCATCTAAATTTACTTGCTTCATTTATCGTCACTAATATTATTATTAGTTGACACTAACATCACTAACTTTATTTAATAATCACTAATCTTGCCCAAATATCCTTATAATAATTTTTTTAACATTCCCTCATTCTTCTTCATCATGTTAACCTTATTCCTACCCCACAAGTTAATTAATCCTTCTTCTAATATGTCATTTATCATCTAATATTATTCTAACCCAACCTATCCATTATATTGGAATTTAAATTTTCAATCCCACCTAACCTAACCTATTCCTAGGCTTTCCTACATCCCTAGTCTCTAATCACCTATATAAATCACCTCATCTAATCCCCCACTAATCATGATTAAATATATAGAAAGACTCTAGATTATTCTACATCTAAAACATTCCCTCCTATAGAATCATCCAAATAATTTCTAATTCCTTGAGTAATTCTCCACCATTGATCTTCCTACACTTAAATATAAATTCTAGCAATTGATCTCCCTCCTTTATCTCTATTTAAATCCAAACACTCCTCAATGAAAAAACTCCATGAAAAATTAGTCCATGTTATCATCTTGGTCTATTATCAATCCAATATCATGTTATCATGAAATTTGAGTCTAAAAGGTAATCCAAAGTCCATAATCACAGAGTCTTTTTTCTTGTTTCGATCTTGATTTAGAGCACTTAGCTTTAGGATTGAAATATTGGTTTTGAATGTTCATTTACCTTTGCATTTTTTCCTATTGGCTCTAGATTTGACTTGTAGATTGATAATTTGGGTATTTTTTATATAATTTTCATAATCAAATCCATTGCTAAAATTTTACAATCACACATTTGGTGACCATAGCAAGATCCCTCCTTTTAGACTAACCTTGTGTTTGGAAAGTGTATAAATTCAGATTTTAGGATGGGTTCAAGGAGAAATTGGGCTCAAATTTTCAAAAATCTCACATTTTAGGTGAAAATCAACTTTACTCTGCAAAGGGTGATTTTGAAACTATCAATTGTGATTTTGACCTTGAAAGTGGTGATTTTGCCTTTAGCCACCATAATAACTACAAAATTGTCTATTACTAGTTCCAATATTACAAAATCACTTATTGTTAGTTGCAATATTACAAAATTACTTCTTACTAGTTACAATTTTGATTTCTATCTACATTTTTTACTATTCTAGTTGTGATTTTGGTTATAACTCATAAACTGACTCTAATCAGGGTATTGGTCATTATAATCTAGTTTTTTATATAATTTTTTACTCTACTAACCTGGCTAGTTGTAGGAAATAAGCGGTAATATTGTCAAACTGAAATCATAAGATCTCAAACCTTCAAGTAAAATCACTTTTAGCTAGTTACAATTTTGTTTTCTAGTAATGAGTTTAACATACTTAGTTACAATTTTATCTAGTACTAGATTTGTAAACTTTCTAATCTATATTTTGTTATGTCTTCTCTCTATACATATCTCTTACTATTTTTATAGATGGTCGACTTTGTATATAACCTTTATTTTACAAGATCTGGTTGAAATTGATGTTTTGCCAAACTGTAACTTGCTAGTTGAAATTCTCAAACAATCTTTATTTAATCTTATTTTAGTAATATAAGTTCCTATAAATACCTTAGTCTAATCAATGCATAACCTAACATCTGACAAAATCCCTTTAGTCTCTATAAAAAAATTCATTATCTCAATTTTTGCATAGTTTTCAAAATTGCTTCTAGGTAGTCATAGTATTGATTACAAGTTATAATTTTGCCTCTGATAGTCTTGGTTTTGCTATCTACTGCTAGCAATCTACCTAAACATTTTGCAATATCACTACTTAGCCAATCTATGATTTTGAATTTTAATTACAGTTTTGAAAATGTTATTAGTGATTTTGCCTACCTAACTACATGATTATAATCTTGATCTATTCACAGTTTATAAAATCATTTATCTTAGTTGTAGTTTTGATTCTTGGTCATGATTTTTCACATATCATAACCAATTTTAACTAACTACCCAATAACCATGATAG
Source organism: Torreya grandis (assembly GCA_037957365.1). Taxonomy (NCBI): domain Eukaryota; kingdom Viridiplantae; phylum Streptophyta; class Pinopsida; order Cupressales; family Taxaceae; genus Torreya; species Torreya grandis. Next base: position 48,975 of record JARHVA010006462.1, on the reverse strand, counting down.
TCTACTTGGTAGCTTATAAAATCGCGTATCTCATCTATGATTTTAACTAGTTAATTATGATTTTGACTCTTTGAAATTGATTTTACATAACATTAATTGTGTATCTATGGTTTTTATTACTCTAGTAGTGATTTCAATCTTTATTTTTCTTTAAAAAATATTTCTTTTGATTGTATTTTTTATGACCTTTTTCATGAATCTTGACTCATTATGAGCATCATGTTGCCCCTTGACCCCATTAGGGGAATTTCCCCTTAACCCCACAAGGGGAGCTACCCCTTAACCCCATTGGGGATTTTCACCCCCAGACCCCCATGTCATGGCCCCTCATTCAAAAAAATTATAGTGTAAAACCTAAAAAAAAATTATTGTTTTTATTGAGGCTTATTAGACTAACATTTGGTTTATATTTTATAGGTAAAATTTTGGTGTTAGTTTTGTCTCACTTGATTTTACCTAACCACTTGTCTTTTAGGTCATATTTTGACACATTTTTATCTTTGTCTAACATTTTATCTTATAGGTTGCCCTTCAAGATTTCCAAATTAAAACTATTAATCACTTGCTTTGCAAGACACCTATCAAACATTTTGACATTTTTAAAATATCTTGTATATATTATGTATATATTACACTTAATAAATTAGTTAATCAAATTTTTATTTGTTTGTCTATACCTGAAGGCCACATTGGTGTATCTTCTCCTCCCTACCTCCTAGTGGTGAGTCTCAGAGGATCAAAATCACTAACAAACCCTCCCATTTTTATTTTTATGGGGAAACATGATGTGGGAGTGATTTCCACACACTTATTAGAGACTTAGGGGTTGGTGATGTAGATTTCATCACCATGCATTCAACTTTTCTATGTGTTCTAGTAGAGTATAAAACTTAAGGATAATTGTCATTAGTTAAAGTGTTTGACCCCATATAAATCTTATGTGAAGGGAAAAAATTAACTCTCTAACCCAAGCATCATTAATTACCCTACATTGATTTGGGCCCCACATACTTGGTGTATATTGGGGATGCCCCTAGTGACCCTGTATAGCCTAGACTATGACCATCAACTCTAATAGGCAAATTTTTGCCAAAGTTAGTATCAGTTCCCAAGTGACCATTAAGTGAAAATAAGGTTGAGAGGGTTTGGGAGATTCCATAACAGGTCACTATCCTATAGCCTCACCCATAAAGACATTAGACAATGCAGTCTTTAGGTTACACTCCTGAGTTAATCACTAATTCTATATTTATGGCTTGTTTATTTTTGTTGTGTTGTACAGGATTGTATTATTTTCACCCCTTGAAACCAAACACACAAAATCTTATTCCCCTAATCAAACATCATCCCTTTTTTACAAATCACCTTACCACATTATCCTATTCCAACCTCACCACATTATCTTCATCTTGTTGAGACTTCTATAAAACATCAAGACATTTCCTCTTTTCACATCCATCCCCCAAATCTACTCCCATCATCCATTTGATCTTGAAATCTAATCATAACCTATCACTCTAGCCTTAGGTCACCTTAATCAAAACCATATCACTCATCTTGAATTTGTATTGTCTAGTCAACTTATCCCTTGTATATACCATCTAGCTTAGTAATAGTTTAACTTGTCATCTTTATCAATACTATCCATCCTGTCAAGTCTGTAGTTGTACACTAGTCTTCACCTACATTGGCAAAATAACTTTTTTATATTAGGGTCCTTTACTATAAATTTGCTTGTGTTCAATAAATTTTTAATCTAATCCTATCATCCTTTTATATTAATCCAATCCCATCATCATCAAATCCTTATTAAGTCAATTATCTTAGTCTTGAGCTAGTCTTAATCCAATCAATCCCTATTCAAAATCAATCTTTTGGGCTAGTTTAGCCCCTTATCAAATCATAGAGATTGTCATAGCTCACTCAATTTAATCTAGTCTAAATCATTGAAAGTCTATATCATAGCCTAAGTTGGTCTACTTTATCTTGTCTTATCCCATTGAACATCACAACACATCAAAATATCCAATCAAACTTGAGATCAGACTAAAGAAATCCTTTGTCTAAATTTGTTCCACACATCCCACCTCCATCCCTCAATCTTTCCATTCAATCACATGCACCTATCGAGTGGGGTCAGCAAACCACATCATTTGTACTTTCTCCCATCTTGATCTATAGCCTCAAAAACAAATTTGGACACTTGATTGAGAAATTCCTCATGGCTAATAGGGATATACTCCTTTCCTGCCTCTTTGAGATGAGTACTCTACATCCTACAGACTTTAATTATGTCTAATCAATATTGCCTCCAATCCACACTAAATCTTGTTTATAAATTCATAAAACCACCTAGTCCCATTCAACCCCTCCATCCACCAATCATAGTCAATTTTATGCCCCTTCTAACACTATCAGAGGGAATCTTATCCTAGCCACATCATCTTCCAATTTGACCACCCAATCATGACAACATCCATATAATTTAAAGTTTAATGCTTACACATCTAACTCATGAAGTGAAGAGAGGCCCTATACTCTTCCTATATCATCATAATCCCTCTTCTGTAAATTTGTTTCCACAAAAATGATGGTCTATCTACCCATATGACATCTTGATCCCACCAAACCAAATCCCTCTTGTTATAAATCTAACCAATATTATATATATAACTAAACTTGGGCATACACCATTAATTTATGTCATAATTTCTAAAACTATGTCTAAGAACTCATCGATTATGGTGACATAAAAATCAAGAATGAACTAGATGGGTCTATATCCAAGGGTGAACAAGAAGAGGTATGCCAAGATTCCATTCATGATCATGATCAAGCCCTGTCCTTTCCAATCTAAGGTTAAGACACCACATCCATATTCTATTATCCCCCCATCTTAGATAAATCCTCCATCAAAGATGAGTATATTTCCCATGAACCTAGTCCTACCTTTCCTCATGAGTCCTTCCATGGGCCTATCTTTGTCGAATCCATTATCTCCCCATCATCACATCAAATACCCCATGTTGAGAGGTTGTTTGAAGATAACAAATACTCTACTATAAGCATCACATTATGTACATCACATTCAAAATTGGAGATAAATTAAGTCTTATCTGCATCAATATCATGTTCAACACCAATGTTTGAATTAGATTCCTCATTAGAAACATCATCTCTCATAGACATTATAGCTCATGATGACATATACTTTTTTAAGGATACCTCTAATCCATATGTCAACCAATCACAAGGCATATCTTTTTATCCCATCTAGGATGATGAAGCCATAACAGAGTTCTTACAAGATTTATCTATCAAATATTATTAGAGTGAATCTGATCCTACCTCAGATGTATGTCCTACATATAGTCTTAGTGATCCTTTTGCTAATCTTGGGGATATTTTCTCTGATGTCAAACCTGAGTCTCCTAAGAACCCCTATGAAGACCATGTTACCCCATCACAACTCATTAACCTCATCATACCATCTCACCTATCTTCATCCATCATAGATCATTTTCTTCTTGTCAATGATCATTTAATCACCTCCCTCTATAAGGACAAATAGGAACATATATTATTGGACATTTCCTCGAGTAACATAATATGTGCCACAAATACAAAGGTCCAAGACCATATTCAAAAATTCAATCATGATGATCAAATAAACTTTGATCTAATAAGTCACAATAAATAAAATTTAAAACATCATCCTAATCAAAGAGTTTATTCCCCTAGTGAAACCCTCTTTGAGGCACTTAGGGACCATCAAAGTCAAAATAATAATCTATCAACTCAAAAATCTAATTTATTTAGTGAAGCCCAAAATTAGGCACCATGGGGAAATCAAATTCAAATCCAATCATCAAATTAAAAAAATGTCAAAAATAGTATCAAGATGGCCAAGAATCCTTTAAATAATCATATCAAAGATAAACTGCAAAGTCAATGTGTCTTGGATCTCTTAAAGTCTTTTTTCATATGGCACCAACCAAATGTGGAATGTCTAACATGTCCAACAATGTGTGCAACTATTAGTCCCACTTCCCAATCACCCATCACACCTTCCTATCATCCATTCAATTCCTATACATCACCATCAAATATAAACCCTAGATCCATCCATTCCACACCTTCAAACCCAGGCAGCATTATTTCTTGTAGGGGTGATGAAGACACCTAGTCTAGATGTCTGGAGAAGTCTAAATCAAGATTCAATGAAGGTCACAAGGATATAAAAATATCTAACATCAAAAACATGATCCCAACATCATATATTTCTAAGAAAAGGTGTCGGCTAAAATCATAAAAAATGTCTGCATCTTGCATCTTGCACCCATATCTAATAAATCAAGATGTTAAAAAGTTAAAAATAAATAAAAAATAATTCATCTAAAAGTGAAAATCAATCTTATAGACACCTTGGGAAAGTACCATGATGAAAATTATTTTTCAATGTAATGGTAAAATAATTTATTATCTGCATGGTACCTCAACACTTGGAGAAAAAACTATCCCTTGTCAATCTCATCCATATCATCCTTTTATATATTATCCCTATGTCTCTTACTTTTACCCATTATCTTCCATCATATATTTCATCCTATTATGTCCATCATTTTTTCCCATCTTAACCTTCATAAGGACATTTAACATATCTTGAGAAGTGTTCTAGAATCATCTTGGCATATCCTCTAACAGACACTCAAGAAACTAAATATTTGGTTCCCTCACAATGTGGTCATTGGTGATCCCTAGTCCATTATTCCTTACTCCTCATCCCCTTTTCATTCTCACCCTCATCTTTTTGTCATCCCATTCAACATTCCATCCATCATTATCCTAGTTACTAGGCTTGGCATTCCCTTCTTTAATAAGCCCATTGTATAGTGTACATATATAGTCTAAAAATCCCTAAAAATTACAAAATCCATAAAACACAAAACATCTAAGTTGTCTTATCTTTTATCATCTTGTCATATGTCTTAAGTATCCTAGTAATCTTATCATATGTCCTAACTTATCCATGTCATCATGACTTGTCTTATGTCTTAGTTGTCTTATCATCTTTTCATCTTGTCTTATCTCAACATCTTAGTCATCTTATCCTATGTCCTAAATATCCTAGTCATTCTATCTAATGTCTTAATCATCTTATCATATTATCATCTTATCATCTTGCCTTGCCTTATGTCCTAGTGGTCTTGTCATTTTGTCATCTTGTCATATGTCCTAATATTTAAATCCAAATCCTTATCCATAACCTTATCCTAATCTAAGTATTTAGTCTACTCTAATTCTATACCTTGTCTAATTTAATATCCTTAATCCAAATTCACATCACCATGACCAACATAGTCCAAATCATCACCTGACCAATCATCATATTGACTCTCCTTAGGACAATTAGATAATACACTAATCACATCGCATCTCTATGTAGATAATTGTGTGTGTTATTTGTATGATTTATGTGTTTTTCTTTGCTTATATATAAATGTTTGACTGTATATATTTTTTTTGTCTTATTTTAATCTTTCTTATAAAATAAATCTTTTTGTCTATTGGGTAATTAACAAGAATGCTATGATGACACCAAAAGCTAAAATTATGTTTTTAGGTTCCCTTGATGATGCAGAGTTCAAAATTTTCCCCTTTTATAATCATGCACTTTGGCACAACATCCTCTTGGTCATACGTATATCATGGGGCATACTATCTAGTGTTATATTTCCATCATATTACTTAGACTATGATGAGACCTAATATATAAATTATGGCTTTACAATGGACTACACTCATCATTCCTTCTATCCTCTATCACCTTTCAAAACATCCAACATCCCATATCCAGTCATTTATTCTAGTCCTTTATCTTCAATCCAATCATCCCAATCCACCCATCTAATATCCAATCATTACTCCAATCCATTTATCATTCCATATATATCTTCTAGTTACTCATGTATCAACAACATCTAACATATTATCTCCCATCATTTCTCCTAGTTCTCTATCCTCATGTCTAACATCTAAGTCACATACTTTATATAAAAACTAACATGTCTAACAATCATAATCATCCTAATATTATAATCCATAATCGTCATCATCTATCATCCAATCTAAACTACATTGTCACAAGGTCTTTTTAGACTATGTAGGTAGTGCCTAGTCACATGGTGTGCTTGAGGTTAGCTCGGCCACTCTCTCTTCATCATCATTTGTCATCACATCTCTCGTGTCCCTCATCATCCTCAAGTCTTTCATCAGGAAAATACTTAAACTATAATATCAATCCTTAATCAACTAGTATATTGATCAATCACCATCACCATAATCATCTCCTTAATCTTTTCATCCATCAACCATACCTATCGATTGGGCTTGAAAAGTCACAAGTTCCATCTTTTCTTCCATCTGTCATCCATTATCACTGATTGATCAATTCACAGTTTAAAGTTTATGATTTCCTCCCTCAATTGTGGCATGACCAGGACCATAACTTTATTTTCATCTTTCACTCCCTTTTATGTGTCCTTTCTAGGGGCATCATCATTATTATTCATTATGGCTCATTGATATGATGAATGAAATATAGTTCTTCCCCTTCATATTTTTGTCACTCGATCATATTTGTATTCTCTCTCATCTCCTTCATTGTATCACTTGAATTTAGCTTTGATCTACACTCATCATTAATCTTGTCAAATCATTATTTTATTTGGCCTGATACTCTCCCTTCCATGCATCTTTGCTTGGGATATGTCAATAGCTAATGGCCTTCTCTATCAATCATCTTGGAAAGTAACTCTCCCTATCATGTGTTCTTGTATAGGATATGTCTAAAGTTTGTGGCTTTTTCATCATCATGTTATGATTTATTCCCCCTTGGGATGTGTCAACAACTGTGACATAGTTATTTTTATTCCTTATGCATGGGTGTTTTCCAAGGGCATCATCACTTTGTAACTCATTGCTCATGTCGACTTCATATTCTTTATCATTGATCTCACATCTAGCTCTCCATTCCCTTGTCTACCTATCACATCCTACCCCTCATTTCTTCTTTTGGATTGGCCATCCATCTCATTATTCTCTACATGTCCCCTTAATGGGGAATCATATCCATTAACATTATTTACTAACATTCATCCATAAGTGTCTTTCTTCTTTGAAATATCATTACTCCTTCCACTTCGTCTACTTGCAATGCCCTTTCAAAGAGGGGTAAAATGTATGTGTATACACTAAAATCTGCTCATCTTAATTAATCTTAACTAATTTATCTAACCTACCCTTTTATCATTATTCATCCCCTAACCTTATTCCTACCCCAAAAATCTATTAATACTTATAATAATCTCTTAATCTTATCCCAATCCCACTTATCCATTATTTGGGAATTTAAAATTCCCATGGAACACCTACCCACCTATTAAGCCTACTCCTAGGCTCTTTGACACTCCTAATTCTTAATCACCTACCTAATCCCTATCCTAATACCATTTTAATCCTAATTAGTCCCTAACAAGATTATAGAAGCCTCCAATTCTAGAATCCCCTCTAACTTCACCCTTTTTATCTAGAAGCCTCTACTCTCGAGGCTTTTAAGGAATTTTTAATTCTTTTTTAGTACTCCCTCTATCTTCTATATAAATAGACAAATTCTCCATTGAAAGGACATGAATTCGAAGCTAATAGAGGAAGCCATATAATCCTTGTGACAAATCTATGAATCCATAATCATAATCATTGATCATACCATCACCATGTCAAAATTTTGAGTCCAATTACAATCAACGATCCAACAGTTCATCACCATGTCAAAATTTTGAGTCCAATTGCAATCAATAATCCAATATTTAAATTTGAAGATCTTCGAGGGAGGATATGATGAGTAAGGAATTGGTAAGAATTGTCTAGTTGGTTTTAATTTGCTTCCATAGTCTCTCCTATTGGTTGTCTTATGCATTTTGACTAAAATTCCAATGTTTTGGTAGTTTTTATTCATTTGATCAAAATTTCAATCACATTTTGGAAACCACAGTGGGAGAACCCATTTAAATCTAACCCTCTTACTTATTATAAGCATTTTTTATCACTTGTAGGGCTAACTGGGTAAGGAACTAGGTCTGTATTTCATCAAATTGTCATGCCCAAATGAACTATAGTTTTGCTCTATAAAATTGCTAATACACAATCATGATTTTATCATGGGGAGTCATGGCTTTGTATTGACCACCACACCTTAACCACTAACAGCTTATGATTTTGGTAGGTTTTCAACATTCTAAAATATCACGATTCAAAAGTTACAATTTTGATTTGAAAGTCATGATTTTACCTTTGCAATAAGTGATTTTGCCCTGTGTTGAAATCATCAACTTAGATCACTAACCAAGATTTCTAATAAATTTTATGTGTTTTTATGCTCATTATTTTGTTCATAGGAGAAGGGGAGCACTATCTAAGTGTATTCAAATGCTCCAAACATCCAATATATCACCTTCTACAATACTATAGATTTACAGTTGTGTTTTTTTCTTGTAAATTGTGATATTGCTCTTGAAATAGTGATTTTGTGTTTATATCTAAATCTACTAGTATGATTGACTAAAACACTTTGTTGTCTATGTTTTTTAATATTAAATAGGGGTTCTTGTCCTAAATCAACTCAAGACACCTAAAAATCCCCTCTCAACCACCTATTGTGAAACCACAAGACCATAGTAGTAATATTTTTTGTTAATCTTACTAGGCCTTGTATATACTTTTGTTATTTTGTAAATATCAATATAATCTTGAATTTTAATCATTCTATAAATAATTCCAAGTATAAAATATATTGTTTTATCTTTCCATCATAATATCACTAATTACAAATTGCAAATTTGCTTGTATAGTCATGATTTTGACTAATAGTTTGACAATTTTACTTAACTGCCAGTAGTGACCCCCATAGTTTATAGACTTCTACAAAATTACCTTTTAAAAAACTATGATTTTGCAATAAAAGCTATGATATTACCCAAAAATTCAAAATTTTATAGTAACCATGTGTTAACCATCATGGTTATACATTTTCTACAAAATCATAACTTTGGAGTAGCGATTTTGCACAAAAATTATGATATCATGCTCTTTAGTTGCATTTTTGCACTCATTTTTATATTTAATTTGTCCTTTTTGAGTGTATTTTTTAGAGTCATTTTTATTTATTTTTGGGTCATTCCAAGCATCCTTCAAGTCTCAAATTACATTTCACATTAGGGTCATTGCTTCTCGACCCCACCTTGTACCATGATAGGGAGCACACTTCGAGTGTTTCCCTCATACCCCATAAGGGGATCTTCCCCTTGACCTTGTAAGGGGTTTTGTCCCTTAACCCTAAAAGGGGCACTTCCCCTTGACCCTATTGGGGGTTATTTCCCCTAGACCCCCATGTCATGCCCCCTCATCCAAAAAGGTTATAGAGCCAAATCACTCTTTTTTTTAGTGGTGTTTATTGGACTAACATTTTATTTCTTGTAGGGGTAAATATAGTAGATATTTTGACTTGATAACATCTTCTCTTACAGGTCATATATTTTATATAACATCTTGTCTAACATCTTCTCTTGTAGGTCATATATTTTATCTAACATCTCATCTTGAAGGTTTCCCCTCAAGAGTACCAATCAAAATTACTAATCACTTATCTTGCAGGTCAAATGTCAAAGATATTTTAGCATTTTGAAAATTCATATTATAAATATATTATATATATCACATATAAATTAATTGGTTAATAAATATTTTTATCTACTTGTGTGTCACCCGAGGGCTACAGTGGTGTATGTTCTCCTCCTTACATCCTTACAATGATTCTTGGAGGATAAAAAACCACTAAAAACCATCCCCTTTTTATTTTTTAGGGTCAAAGTGATGTGTAATTAACACCCAAACACTTTTCATAGTCTTAGGGGGATAATGACCATGGATTTCACCACCACACACTAATCCACACTCTATGTTTTGGTGGAGTATAAATATCAAGGGCGGTTATCATTAGGCTAAGCAGTTGACCCCATATAAGTATTCCATGAAGGGGAAGAGTTCATTCTCTAAACCAAGCATTAGATATAACCCTATATGTACTTGGGCCCCACCATACCAAGTATGTATTTGGGACTCCCCTAAAGATCCCATTTAGCCTAGCATAAGACCATCAACCATAATAAACAACTTACTATCAGAGTCAGTATCAGTTCCCAAGAGACTGTCATATATAGATAAGTTTGAGAGGGTTTGGGATATTTTATAATGGGTTACCAGCCTATAACATAACTCACAAAGATATTATATGGTACAGTCATCAGGTTATACACCTAAAATCAATTTACTAATCTTAGGTTTGTGGTTTGCTTGATCTGGTGAGTGTTGTGTTAGACCCTGTTAGAGTAATTAATGTAGCTTAATTAATTGTTAAGCTTACTTAATATATGTTGTCATTATGTTGACATACCTAACCACTCACCCACTCTCTATCTCATATTTTTAGACACTCTTAGAGTGCATTTCAAGATATGGGAGATATGGAGACATAGAGGAGTGGAGAACATTGTAATACTATCATTTGCATTATAGATAGTTGTTTCATTTCTTGAGCAATGTGTTAATGGCCACAGTCATCGTAATGGATTCTTGGAGAGATCTTGGGTGAGAGTTTTGAAAACTATAACATGGTATCAGATCCTCATTCAAGTAGTCATTACTCGACATGTTTCATTACCTATTTATTTATCTCCTTGTTTTTGTATTTAATCTTCTCTAAGCCTAGCCAAACCTCAGGTCTATTATTTTTACCAAGTCTCCATTTTATGAGAGATATAGGGTGATAAGAGTATCTTGATTCTAGAGGTTGTATAGTTCCTTTTGGTGTATTTTTTTAGGGCCATATAGTTCTATTATAGGTTGTATACTACATTGGATGTTTGAATCACCATGATGGAATATTGATCTAGTTTAGATCCTCGTTCCTCTTCTGCATGTTTGGCATGAAAATTTGGATTTGCAAACCTATAAGCACTTTTATCAGGAGTTTAAAGCATGGTCATACCCTTTCAACATGGATCTTTGCATTATGTTGTTATAGGACTGCATGTTCCTTTCCTAAGCACCACTCAACGGTGATTCCTTTCATCCCCTGCATAGTCATCATGCATATCCATTCCATGGTTTTTTTGAAAACCACTTGTTGCCTGGACAACATTCATTTTTTAAATCATCAATCTTGTTATGCCATGGATACTATAGGATGAAGGTGGATTGTTACACTCTCTCTGTGTGGTAATTTTTTTTAGTAAATGTCCTTGTTTGGCATTGATATTTCCAATTGAATTAGAGGTTTGTGTTTACTCCCACTCACTCAACCTACAACTAGCAAGGTAGTGGCACAATAGATAAGTGAAAGATGGTGGTTTTTGGTCCTTTTTTAGAATGGAAGATTGGTTTTGACATATTCCTTTCAATGGATCCTCAATAGTTTGCTCCAGTAGAGCATCACCATGGCACTATGTAAAACCTACATACAATTACACATTGTTGTGTACATGTTTTTACTCATCATTTTGTCTTGCATTGGTCACTGCCTAATATCTTGAGTGGAATGACCCATACTTATCTTGGTGTTGACATTCATTGACTTGCTTATTCCACTTGGCTAATTGATAGTCAAACCCAGCCACATTATTTGCATGTTGGTTTTTCCACCAACCCACTCTTTGATTCAAAACCATGCAAAATAATCACATTTTTTTAATTTGGCCAAGTCAAATTTTGTTTTTGACTAGTCTGTGATATTTTTTGGTAAGAGGGACTTATTATCACATGTTATAAATAAGGTAAGCATGATTTATTCATTTGGTGGGGGATACAAATTTGGTGAGGAGCCTTTTTGGACCAAGTAGTCATGGGCATTTTTCATATTGTAAAGGTGGGGTGTGTTTCAAGATTTTTTTTCTACCCACCTAAGTTTAGGTTGGGATTTTTTATTATGGAAGGTGTTTCCTTACATTTTTTTGACACCACTATATTGTATTGGCCTCTTATTGATATTCCCCTTCTTGTAGATGCATTTTTGGTGGTAACTGACGTATATTGGGGGAGGCAAATTTTTGGTTCAAATTGTTGGATTTTTTAGCCTTTTTAAGGGCAAAAATGTCCTTAAATTATATTTGGATTTGAGGGATATGCCCCTCAACCCCACCCTATACCACAACAAGGAGCGTGCTAGGGCTTCCACCCCTAGACCCCCATGTTGTGATCCATACTACAGTAATTTCAAGTGTTGAAGACCAATGGGTGGATCCAACATGGTTGGTGGTCATGCCCCCACAATAAACTTTTTGTATTTATCTGTATCTCTCTTTATTCTTTGGTTTTGAAAATGCATTATGTTTCCTCATCTTGTAAAGGGTACCTAAAATGGCCTTATTACCAAGACCCTATTGAGGAAAGTTTTTTTCACATGGTTGTTATCTGGAAAGACTCCTACTACATTTTTGAATGTGTGTTCAAGTAGTGGATTTTAGGCCACTTGTGCATGACCTTTTTTTGGTTTGTGAGTTTATTTGCCTTCATGCATCATTTTTGGTTAGTTTACACTTCCACCTATGCTCATGCCATTGAGACATTTGTGGCCCCTTCTTTTTCACCTCTTTGTATTTTCTAGGAGATATTCTATTTCTTTTTGCAAATAAGCACCTTTTGTGTGCATGTGTACTTTCTTGTTTTTAGCACAATAATGAGTTTGGCTTCCTCTATTATACATGGGTCTCTTATCAAGCACTTTATTTTATAGAACCCATATGGGGATTGTAGAATCTCTCATCGTTTATTAGCCTTATTTCGTGTACTCTTCTATATTTTCAACACCTTTTTTCAATAGCTGACAGTCTCCCTCAGTTTGATTATAGTTGTTCTAGTGAATCCTAGTTTCATCTTGTCATTTTTTCCGATTCAACAGTCTCTTTTAGCATGACATGGAGCTATTCTAGTGAATATAGTGTCAGCTTGTTTAGTGTGTGAGTAGTGGATTCAGACCACTCATGCAAATATTATGAGTATTTTCACCTAGTGTTCAACATTAAGGGGGATATTTGGCAATGCTTCATGTGGTTTCATCTTCTACCCAGTCTTTTGGAGATCAATGTTTCTTTTAGTTGATCCTTGTATTTAGCACTAGTTCCTATTTTACTTGGTGGTTATAATTATTAGCATCCAGGTATTCTAGCGAGATGGATCGGCATCCATCAAGTCATTTGACTTCTTCACTAGATTCTCTTGACATTGTACATAGGTAACCAAAATGGCATAGTTATCAAGACCTATCTTCTAAGGAGTCTTACACTCTTTTATTTTTCACTTCTCCATAAGTTATGCTTAAGGGAAGGTGTTAGATTAATTAATGTAACTTAATTACTTGGTAATCCTATTTAGGATATGTCAACATTATGTTATCATTATGTTGACATACCTACCCACTCACCCACTCTCTCTTTCCTATTTATAGACACTCTTAGAGTGAATTTTAGGATATGGGAGATATAGAGACATAGAGGAGTGGAGAATATTTTAATACTATCATTTGAATTATAGATATTTATTTCATTTCTTGAGCAATGTATTAATGGCCATGGTTGTGGCAATGGATTCTTGGAGAGATCTTGGGTGAGATTTTTGCAAACTCTAACAGACCCATGTTGTTTATGATCCAATTCAACCTTTTACCCAAACTTATACACACCTATATAGGTCTATTTCACATATTTTCATCTTTTATATCCTTGTCTCATCCTCATATAATTACCTTGTACATGTTTTTCTTTGTACATTTATGCACATCCTTTTAAACTTGTCTCATCTTATATCTTAATCACATCATGTCCTGGCCTCATTTATATAAGTATTGTCATCCATCTACCAAATATTATCATAATCTAACTTCATGATATTCACTTATCCATAATATCAACGATCCCAAGTATCATCAAACTAAGTCCAACTTATCCATAACTAATCACACATCACCTTAACTTGTTTAATCTCCTAGTCTAAACTGGTCTTGACCTTATCTTGCCTAGTCATCTTATCCACCATCTTCCCAACCTAGTCATAATCATATTACAACCCAATTCATCCCCTTATCTATATTAGTCCTCTTGTAAATTATATAGTCAAACATCAGTCTTCATATACATTGGCAAAACATTCTTGTCATATTAAGGTCCTTATCATAAGATTATTTGTGTCAAATCAAGTTTTAGTCATAATCACAATCCTATCCATTTATATATAAAATTGCCTCATCCTATTTTATTTGATAATGTTGGTCTTGATCTAGTCTTAATCCAATCAATCCCTAGTTAAAATTAGTCTCTTGGTCCAGTCCAGTCCCCGTCAAATCCTAGAGCTTGTCATAGCACACCTAGTCAAATCTAATCAAAATCATCAAAGTCTAGTTCATGTCCTAATTTGGTCCACTTAAATATTATATTCTCCCATCCAACATCTCATATTATTGAGTCAAATTTGATATTTCACTAAAATAAGCCTTCATCCAAATTTGTTCCACATGTCCCATCCTCATCCCTTAGTCTTTCCATCCAATCCCCCACACCTATCAATTGGGGATGATAAACCACATCATTTATACTTCTCCCATCCTTATCCATGGCATCTAAAATAAATTTGGTCAATACCCTAATTAAGCATTGCCTCATCGCCAATAGGTATGTACTCCTTTCATGCCTCTTTGAGCTAAGCACTCCACGTTTTATAGACTTTGACCCCATCCATCTAACATTATCTCCATTTCAAACCCATTTCTGTGACTCCCATTAAAATCCTCCATCCACCATTCATATTCAGTCATTTACCCCTTCCTACACTAGCAAAGGGAATATAATCATAGCCACCATGTCTATTACTAGTTCACCCACCCAGTCATGTCAATAACCATCTGATCTAAAGTCCAATGCTTCCACATCTAAGTCACAAAGTGAAGAGAGCCCCAATACTCCTCTTCCTATATCCCTAGAAGCCCTAATCCACCAACTTGTTGTCAATGACATGATGTTCTATCAGCCCATATGACATATTAATCCCACCAAGCCTAAGCCCTCTTGGTATAATGCTAATCACTATTGTATATATCACCAAACCTACAAGTATGCCATTAATTAAAGTCATAATTTCTAAAACTATGTCTAAGACCTCATGACCATGGTGATATAGAAATCAAGAATGAATCAGGTGAGTCTCCATCATCAGGTGAACAAGAAGAGGAATGTCAATATTCCATTCCTGATCATAATCAATCCCTTCCTTTTCCACGCCAAGGTCAAAACACCACATCCATCTTCCATGGTCCTCCCATATTTGATAAATCCTTCATCAAAGCTAAGTCTATTTCCCATATACCTAGTCATCCCTTCTCTCATGAGTCCTTCCATGGGCCTATCTTTATCAAATGCATTATCTCCCTATTCTCACATCAAAGACCCATGTTGAGTGGTCACTTGCAGACAATGAATCCTCTATTATTAGCATTCTCTCATCAGCATCACTGACACCATCATCATAATCAGCATTAGAGTTAATACACCTGTTATTTGCATCATGATCATGCTCAACACTAATATCTAAATTAGATCCCTCATCAAAAACATCATCCCTAATAGATGTTCTAGAATATGATGATTATGCCTACCTTTTTAAATATACTTCTAATTTGGATGATAATCAATCACTAGGCATATATTTTAACCTAATTAGGATGATGAATTCATAACTAAGTTTTTGAAAGCTTTATCTATTGAAGATTATTAGGTGGGTGTAATCTAACCTTAGACATGCATCTTATAGCTAGTCTTAGTGATCCTTTTGATCTCGATGAGATCTTCTCTGATGTTGAAACCAAGTCTCCTAGGAACCCTTGTGAGAACCATGATGCCCCACCACCTCTCATTGACCTCATCTTACCATCTCCACTACTTTCATCAGCATAGACCCCTTTTTCTATTAACAATCATTTAATCACCTCCCTCCATTGGGATAAATAAGAGCATACATCATTGGACCCTCTCACAAGCAACATAACATGTGCCAAAAATACAAAGGTCCAAGACCATATTCTAAAAGTCATAAATCATTATCAAATAACCTTTGATCTAATTAGTCAAAATCAAGAAAAGTCAAATAATTGACCTAATCAAAAGTGTCTTCCCCTGGTGAAGTCCAAAATTAGGCACTAAGAGACTATCAAAGTCAAAATAATCACAATCTATCAAGTCAAAGATCAATCTTCTATGGTGAATCCCAAAGTCAGGCTCCAAGGAGTAATCAAGTCTAAAAATCCAAATAATTTCAAAATCACTATTAGTATGGATAATAATTCTTCAAATAATTAGGTCAAATATGAACCATAAATTCAAAGTTTCTTGGATCTCTTCAATTCCTTTTTCAATTGTCACCAATTAAATATAAAATGCCCAACATGTCCAACAGTGTGTGTGACTGCTAGTCTTAATACCCAATCACCCATCACACCTTGCCCTCACAATCCTATCCTCAATTCAATTCCAATACACCCCCATTAGCATCAATATCTAAACCAATCCATACCTCACATCACCCACCTGAAAAGCATTATATATTATAGGGGTGACAAAGACCCCTGATCTAGATATCTAGAGAGGTCTCAATCAAGAATCAATGAAGATCACAAGGACATCAATACATCTAGCAGTGAAAACATGATCCTATCATCACATATATCTAAAATATGTGTTGGATGAAGATTAAAAAAATCATTTACAATCATGTATCTCACCTACCTCTAATAAATTGAGATGCCCTTAAAAACATCATTCATCTAATGGTGAAAACTAGTCTTTGACACCTTGGGCAAATACCATGATAAAAATTGATTTCTTGAATCATGGTAAAATAATTTATTATTCACATTCCACCTCAACACTTAGGGAAAAAATCCATCCCTTTCATCCACATAATATCCCATCTACATCATCATTGTCTCTCCAATCCTTCTGTCCATTGTTCTTACCCATCATCTACCATCATATCTTGCATCTTATTATGTCCATCTTTTCTTCCAGTATTGGCATTCATAAGGGAGTGTAATATGTCTTGAAAAATGTTTTTAAATCATCTTTTTATATGCTCTAATGGATACTTATGCAATTACATATCTAATTCTTTCACGATGTGGTCATTGTCAATCCCTAGTCTACTCTTCCCTGGTACTTATCCCCTTTTCTACATCATCATCAGCCTTTTGTCATACCATCCATTATTCCATTCATCATTTTTTTGGTTTATAGGCTTAGTATTCCCTTTGTTAGTAACTCTATTTTTATAGTGTACATACATATTCCAAAAATCCCTAAAAAATATAAAATCCACAAAATCTAAAAAGATTTAAGATATCTTGTCATCTGTCATCTTGTCCTCTATCATAAATGCCATGATCATCCTAAAGTATTATCCATCTTATTCATCATGTCATATATCTTCAGTAGCCTTATCCTAATACTATTCCCTCATCCAATCTAAATACATATCCTAATCCTTATCCTAGTCACTAGTCTATTCCAAGTACATACCTTATCCAAGTTCCTCTCCTTTTTCCAAAATTGTCAGGGGATCTGAAGCTCTACCAATTACAGCACAATTGATTACTTTCTTATATGCAATTAAACATGGAATTATACCAGAATGATAAAGTAGCTAGAAACTTGAGACAGCAAAGAATTTGAGAGACAATACACACTCTTGTATTAAATACTACTGGAAGAAAATACAATAAGGAAGATGCCACTTCTTCCTCCACCTCAAAGGCTTGCCACACCTCAAGACCTTCTTCCCTCTCTCTCTTGCTCAACACAACAACTCTAAAGCCTGAGTTGCTATCCCTCCTTGAATGCTTCAGCTGATCTCCTTGACCTTACACCTATAGATCTCCTTGACCTTGCTAGCTTTAATGCTTTTACTTGACTTAGAATTAATTACAATACATGCCTTATGGGTCTTTAAATAGAATCCCATGCTTACAAAAAATAGAACTCTAACTACTAAAATTAGAAACACAGCCTGCGACTTAAATTAGCCCCTTAGCATGCAAACAGTCGGTTCAACTAACTAACTGTTCATGCAACGAACAGTTCTGGACCGCACAGGTGACCGACGCCGATCCCTGCTCATCTGGTGCTACCGACGTCGGCCGACTCCTTGCCATCACCGGTCTCCTTCTCCACTGCATCTGACTGACGTCGGTCATACTGCCGACGCCGGTGGCTCTGGTTCTTCAGCATCCTTCCTTGTGTCTGCAAACAGTTGAAGCTTTTAGCTCCACACCTTAACAAAAATCACATCATCATCATGACCACCTTAATCTCAATTATCACCTAATCAATAATATCATTTAATTTCAATAAAATAATTAGACAAGATATGATAACACTGCATGTATATATACTTGTGTGTGTTACTTGAAGGCTTTGTGTTATTTGACTTATTTGTATGTTTTTTGTCATGTATATATGATTATCTTATGTTTTGTCTCTTCATCAATGTTTATTTTTAATTATTGTATCTTGTCTCTTTTTTTTATTTATAAATGAATTAGGATGCTATGATGACACCAAAAAAACTATAATAATGCTTTTACGCCTTGATGATACATAGTTTGCTACTTTCCCATGCACTTTGGCACAACTTCCCTTGGTCATGCTTATATCATGGGACCTATTTTCAAGTGTTATATTTATTAGATTTATATACTATAGTGAGTCTTATTATAGTAATTATGGATTTATCATTTTACCTAATCATCTAACCATCTTACTCCCATTGTAGAGTCAATCATCCTAGTCCTTTTATCTAGTATCTAATCATTCTTTTAAGTACTTTTATCATCACATCTATATCCTCTAATAAATCACCTAACATCTCTCTGGTCATCAACATCTCAACATCTTACATCTCTCTATCATCTATCTAACAACTAACATGTCCAAAAATCATCATCACCCTTATATCCTAATCCATCATCATCATCCTCTATCTTCTAGTCATAATTACATTGACCTAAGGTCTTTTCAGACTATGTAAGCAGCACTTGGACACTTTTCAATGCCCATGGATTGCTCAACCATTCTCACCTCTTTCCTCATCATCCATCATCACATCTCTTTTGTCCCTCATTATCTTCACATATTGAATCATTCATATTTTTGAGTTATAATATCAATCATTGATCAATAGGTTTAATGCTCAATCACCATCCTTATAATCATCTCCTTAATCTTTTTGACAATCACCCATACCTATCGATTAGACTTGACATCTCACAACATCCATCATTTATTTTGGTCACTAATTGGTCACTACATCATTTAATGTTTATGACTCTTCCTTTGATTGGGGCATGATCAGAACCATAACTTTATAATGATCTATTATTCCCTTATATATGTCCTTACTAGGGACATTATCATATTAATCACATTGTGGCTAATTTATTTGATGTAATGTAGTCTAAGTCTTTCCCTTCATATTTTGGTCACTTGATCATACCATTTATTCTCTCTCATCCCCTTCATCATATCACTTGACTTTAGATTTGAGCTACATCCATTATTAATTTTATCAAAACATTATCTTATTTTTTTTCTAATTCTCTCCTAGCATGTATCCTTGCTTGGTATATGTTAAAATCTCATGGCCTTTATCATTTTGGTCTACGATCTCTCCCTAGCATGCATCCTTGCCTATGATATATCAAAATATTTAAGCCCTTATTTAATCATCATCATGTGTGCACTCCCTATGCATATATGTTTGCCAAGGCCATCATCACTCTATAATTCACTGCTCAAGTTGAATTCATCTTCTTCATTATCTATCTCAACATTTATCATTCTATCCCTTATCTATTTATTGCATCCCACCCCTCATTTTTTATTTCGAGTGGTCATATATCTCATTCTTACCTACATGTCCCTCGAAGGGGAATCATATCTACTAACATTCATCCATAAAAGAGGGGGGAAATGTATACACTAAAATATGCTCATCTTAATTAATCTTAGCTAATTTAACTAACCTACCCTTTTATCATTCCTCATCCACTAACCTTAGTCTTGCCACATAAATCTATTAATACTTATAATCATCTCTTAATCTTATCCTAATCCCACTTATCTATTATTTGAGAATTTAAAATTCCCATGGCTCACCTACCCACCTATTAAGCTTAATCTTAGGCTCTCCTACATGCCTAATTCCTAATCACCTACCTAATCTCTATATGAATCCCCTTCTAATCGTAATTAGTCCCTAATAAGATTCTAGAATCCTCCAATTCTATAGTCCCCTCTAACTTGACCCTTATTCTGTGGAAGCCTCTACTCTAGAGGCTTCCAAAGAATTTTTAATTCTCCCTCTCTCTTCTATATAAACAAACCAATCCTCCATGGAAAGGACATAGACTAGAAATTAATAGAGGAAGCCATACAATCCCCATGTCAAATCCATAAATCTACTTAATCTATGAATCCATAATCATAATCATTGATCATACCATCATCATGTCAAAATTCTAAGTCTAATTGAAATCAACAATCCAACAATTCAATTTGAATATCTTGGAGGGAGTATAGGAGAATCAAGAAATTGGTAAGAGTTGTCTAGTTGATTCTAACTTGCTTCCATAATCTCTCCTATTAAGTATATTGTGTATTTTGAGTAAAATTCCTATGTTTTATAGTTTTTATTCATTTACTCAAAATTTCAATCATGGTATGCATCTAAATTTACTCACTTTGTTTATCATCACTAATATTATTATTAATCAACATTAACATCGCTAATTTCATCTAATAATCACTAATCTCACCCAAATATCCTTATAACCATTTTTTTAACATTCTCTCATTCTTCTTCATCATGCTAACCTTATTCCTACCCCATAAGTCAATTAATCCTTCTTCTAATATGTCATTTAGCATCTAATATTATTCTAACCTCACTTATCCATTATATTAGAATTTAAGATTCCAATCCCACCTACCCTAGACTATTCTTAAGCTCTTTGACATGCCTAGTCTCTAATCGCCTATCTAAATCACCTCATCTAATCACCCACTAATCATGATTAAACATCTAGAAAGACTCTAGAATTTTATATCTCTAGAACATTCCCTCTTCTAGAATCATCCAAGGAATTTTTAATCCCTTGAATAATTATCCACCATTGATCTTCCTACACCCAAATTTGAATTTTATCCATTGATATCCATCATTTCTCTCTATTTAAATCTAGCCACTCCTCAATGATAAAACTCTATGAAAAATCAATACATGTTATCATCTTAGTCTATTATTAAGCCAATATCATGCTATCATGAAATCTAGGTCTAAAAGGTAATCCATAATCACATATTCTTTTTTCTTGTTTTGATCTTGATTTAGAACACTTATCTTTAGGATTGAAATGTTGGTTTTGAATGTTATTTACCTTTATATTTTTTTCTATTGGCTCTAGAATTTACTTGTAGATTGATCATTTGGATATTTTTGATATAATTTGCATAATCAAATCCATTGCTCAAATTTTACAATCACACAAAGGTATCTATTGGAGACACTAGTTATAAATTATATAACACCTCAATCTTGTACACTTGGCAAACTCAAACCTTGGTTGTTCCTCTCAGTTCTAGACCCTTCCCACTTTTTGAAGTATTTCGTCTTCTCTATCTTATGCCCCTTGGCCCATATCTTGATCTGACTAGTATTATGTTAATGACTCAGACCTTCTATCTTACCTAGAATTATTAAAACTTACTTATCTTCCACTTTTACAAGTTGTGAGTCTGTACCTACTTTCTTGTTCCTTGAACACTAGCATCTAAGATAGACACCTATATTGATATAGGTATTCTACTTCGATCCAAGTGTCTAATACTCTAAAGTCATCTAATTTTCAAATAAAACATATCTGATTAGCGTAAGTACTTTAATGTGAGTTACTTCTCTAAAGACATTGATATAGATATCTCTTATGATATAATAGATGAGAAAATGTGAAAATAAAAAGTTGATCCTCTTTATCATATTTCTCATAACCTATTTTAACATATAGGTCCTCGTACATATAATCTAAATCCACTTACACAAGATATAAAATTGAATCTAGATAAAGGAAAAACAAAAATAGTAGATGAGCATGTAAATTCTTGTTACTCCATACATTCCCCTTGGTTAAAAACATTGAGTCAACCATACAAGGGTCAAATACAAGTACATCATGTGAACAATGTGGAGTCTTCTCAAAATGATTCATAACAAATTTTTCATATCATGACACAAAAATATACTCTAGATACTATATTATTTGTGTTACTTGAACATAGAATGATCTTTTTACCTTCTACCAGACATAGATCACGTAGTATACTTCTACCTACAAAAGATAAGGTAACATATTATAAATATCATTAGATCATTGGCCATTATACTAATCAATGTCAGGAATTGAAGGAACTAATTCACAAATATAATAATGAAGGAATCATACACATTATGTTTGACATGAGAAAAAGGCAAAATCCTTCATATCTTTTCAGAAAAGAATTATCTCTCAAATGATTTAAAATATTGATGTTGTATATTTCCACCATCTCCATTTTGATATTAATAGGTGGGATACAAATTATGGCACCAAAATCCTCTTAAAATTGGGACATACTATAAATGAACTAATATACACTCCATTAATGCCAGAATATCAAAGATACATTTGGTTACCCATAACTTGCGGCTCACATGTGGAATCTTCCACCATATAGATATTAGACCATAAACAAATTTTAAAACTAAAGTCTGGATGAGATTGGCTAATCAAGTGAAATGCTAATCTAGATGCTATAATATAAACATGTGTGTTACTTTTCTTGATATGGATATAGAAATTTTAAAATAACATGATGGGCATGATTATTTGCCTGCACCATTGGTTTCAAGGAAATAATTAAACTTAAACATTGAAGTGGTGGCAGTGTAGTGATATAATAAAATCTTGATAAATTTTCTAGGTGGTCTTATGCCTTTTGATGATGAGGACTTCCTTGATTAGACATCTTCAAATATTCCAAAAATACCAAAAAAATAAAAAACATACATAAAAAACACTTTTAGCATAAAATAAGTTATATTGGCTCCTTGGTATCTATGTGTTAGTTCCATGTTGATGGATGTCATATCAATTACTTCTACATACAAATTTTTTATGCTTCTATTTGAGTATGATACATGCATACATAGATACATGATCTATTCCTATTTCATATGTTAGGCCTTCCATCTACTCATATTATATGGGCATTGGGGACATCCACCTCTATGATCATGATACTCTCAGGTTATATCATTAAATAGTCACTCTACATTATCATGTTTGAGCTCTTATGTACTTACACATGCCTTTATCCATGACTATATCTTACATAGAGTACTTGATATGTTATGCACTTGATGTTTTTTGATAACTCATTTGATCCTTGGGCTACTATGATATGTTTATGTTGGTTGTTTATGATTTCCTTTATGCACTTCTTTGAGTGTCTTTCCTTGTTATTATCTTATTTGTTCAAGCATTAGACTATCCTCATTTATTTGTAGTGTTTATGCCTATGTATGTTTTTTTTTTTGACATTGAATATGTTAATATTTGATGCATAGACATTTGAATATATAATTATTATTTTTATGGGTATTTGACTAATTCATGTCCTTTAAATTGTGTAGAATTTGAACATGCCCCTTGTTTGCAGTCTTCTTGGACCATTGCCTTTCTTCTTGCTTTTGAGTGTTGTTGTGTATATACTTGATTTGATTATTGATCTTGTATTGTTACTATCTAGACATTCCATGATATTTATCATGTATCTTAGACCTTCATGGGATCACATTATTTTTATGTGCTTCAATGATACATTTACCTAGACATGTCATATATATGTTACATGGTTACATTCACATATTATATAATTATTTTATCATTTTCAAGTCAGATAACTACTAGTTTCTATTTTATCATCACCTTAAATGGATACACATCAATTGGGGCATTTCATAGATGCATGTTCTCAACATTTGGCATAATTTTCATATTCAATGGGTGCATGTCATATAGCCATGAATTTCACAATTTCATAATTTCAAATTCAATGGGAGCTTGCTTTGGAAGCATGTTCTTCACACTTATTCAATATTGTTCTCTACACTTATTCAGTATTCATCATCTCCAGATTACAATGAAGGCATGTTTTGAAAACATGTCCTCCATATTGGTACTTATTTTGGTTTTCATATTTTTTCATATAAAGTGGGGGCATGCTTTAGAAGTATGTTCTCAACACTTACACAATTTCTAAATTGGTCAAAACACATAGTTATATAATTTAGATTCACAGTTGTGGTATAATAATATACATCAATGTATACCTCTAATTTCTATCATTATTGTGATAAAATTATTAATCTAAACAACATTCTACAAAAATGCACAATCTATACCAAAATTACTAAAACATGCTAAATGATTTGAACTTGTCATGTATAGGTGTTGATTTAGGCTAATGTATCCCTGAATGAGGTAATATATTTTATGTGATTATTATATTTTTTCAAATCATTTTGAGTCAAATTATGACTATTTAAAATGATGCTCTGAACCACTAAATTCTTCTAATTCAAAAACACATGTCATGTGCATGTGTTATTTCGCATCCATAGTGCTCTAATTAGGGTATTTATCCATATGCAACTAACACCTTATTCTAATTTTACTTGGTCAAATTACAAATCAATAAATTCACATTTTGATTAGTTTGATTAAGTGAACAACCAATTTCTAAACAATAGCTCAAAATTATTTAACCGCCCTTAAGCAAATTAAACCAAATTAAGATTTTAAGTGGAAAATCTATGGAAGATATTGAAGATCTATTAATTGGAACTTCATTTATAATATCTACATCATCTAGTGATATCATCAATGGGGTGGCATTCATAAGCCATAAATAAAATATCTATTTTAAGCCCTCCCATACCTCATTAATGCCCCATTATTTCAAATATTAATGGG
The DNA here is from genome assembly GCA_037957365.1 of Torreya grandis. NCBI lineage: Eukaryota > Viridiplantae > Streptophyta > Pinopsida > Cupressales > Taxaceae > Torreya > Torreya grandis. The sequence goes on along the minus strand of JARHVA010006462.1, from coordinate 23,756 downwards.
GATATTTATGGATTGAGCCTCCAAAATTGAGTTGATTCATGGCCATGCATCTTGATCTCAAAATGGATGGTCATGATTGATTCTAATCATTTCTAAAAATCTATAAATACAAGGGTCCTCACTCATTCCTTAAAGCTATTTTTATGTAATGTTATTATGTAGAATTATCTTCACAAAGCTTCAACTATTGGCACACATTGATCAAATTCATGATCCTAATTCATTAGTGTATTTAGAGAAGATGGAGGAGCAAGCCACTCATCATTGATAAAGACTTGGAGTACCAATTTAGGGGAAAATCATGTTTCTTGGCTGCTCTTGGAGGAGGGATGTTCTTGGGAATGTTTGATGGTTGTATTCCTTCTTTTAATATCTCTTTGAATTTATCTACAAAACCCCATGAGGGAGTTGTCTTAATATGTTATATTCTTTATGCTTATTTTGTTTTCACTCTACTAACACATTGACTAACTTGCTTTGGATTCCTATTCTACATCTTGGCACGCTCAATGGGACCACACATCGCATACAAGTAAGGAGACTAATATGTAACTCTTAGATCTTTTAATGAATGCTTAAAAGTCTTTAAAAATAAAGTTTTATCTTCATTTTTTACATATTTTTGTTCTTTTTAATGACATATAGTTTACACAAAAATTGACATCGATTTTTTTTGATCAATTTTGATCCTATAGAATCAACATCGATTCCTGTGTGAAGGGCAAAACATGACATAAAATGGTATTTATGAGTTTTTTTGAAAGTTTCTAGTTTTTATTTTATGTTTTAGAACTTGCATATTCTTTGTTTGACCTTTATTTTACAAGATCCAGAGAGTTTTTAGGTTTTCATGTTTGTTTTACTAACAAATATTTTTTTGAAAATCCATGTTCTATTTTTTCTTGTGTTTTTATAGGAAATGACATCAATTCTAGTCGACTAGTGTCGACCCCTCTGAAAACATATCAACAATAATTTCTGTGAACTGATATTGATCCTTGCATGAACCATCTCTAAGATAGAAAAATAGAGACCCAAGAGCTTACTTTTGAAATCTTGTTTTCTCATTTATCTTTAGGCCTCTAAGAAACCATAAACCCTCTAAAAATTATAGGTCATAAACTAGAAAAAGGCACAAGTTTGATAGTGGTTAAGTCTTGAACATTTTTTTTGGTGTCTAAAAAGAATTTAGTTGTTTTGTTTTTATTTCTTTGTGAAAGTTTCTACAATCTTTTAAACTAACGCCAAGGGGCTAAAATTTCATAAACATTTCAATTTGATGCATTAAAATAAACACTCACACTTAGATTTCATACTCTTAAGAGTGTTTTATTTTATGTTTGTTCCTTTAAAGTTATTTATTTTTGTAAAATTATTGATATGTGTATGCTCTCCCCTTGTACCTTTTAGGGAACTCAAGTGACCAAAAGTGCTCATTCTTTGTTTTTGTGCTTTTTCTAAAGGTATGAAAATAATGTTGTTAATGCCCTCCCTAAATCCATATGAATTAGGTGATCCAAATGCAACCTTTTAGTCTTTTCACTTGTCTTTAATTTTTATGCAATTTGGTTTGTGAATAAGAGTTTATAGCCTCCTCATAGGTTCTCTAAAGAAGCATTGACCTAGGAATCCATCTCCTAGCATCATTTAAACCCCACTCTATGGTGGGGTATACAAATTGAGGTTGACTTATTAGGACATTTGTTTGAGTGGTTAAATAAATTTTGTTAATAAGATACTACTTTGAACTGTAGAGAAAACTCAGACATTACACTACATTGAGCAAGTGATGGATCTAGTGGTTGTAAAAAGGATAAGACCTTTTCACAACAAATTGATTGATGTGGATCCAAATGATGTGAGTATCTCTTATGTTATCCACACTTGGGATCATCTAAAAATGCATGAAAATTTAGTTTTAGAACAACCCCACTTGTCACAAATATTTTGTTGATGTAGGGTGAGTAGCCCAAAGTTCTAAGTCATTGTAAAATATCTTGAGAGAGGGGGGTGTAAAAATCCTACTTAGTCGTGCACTTTTATTTTTGGATTAACACTTAAAATCCTATTAAGAGCATGTATATAGACAAAATTTGATACTATCATGTAACTTTATCAGCTTTAAGACTTTAGACATTACACTTAAGTGTTTTGTCATTTTATCATTTACTTAATTGGTATTTCAGAGTCTAAAATTATTTGAAAACCAAAACACATCATAAACTAAACACCTTTGTCATCCACCACTCTATTTGAATAAGGTGTTATGCTTGTCAAATAAAAATTATTTCTTAACTTATTCAAATCATCATGTAGAATATTTATTTGTATTATCTAAATAGCATTGTTATGCTACCCACTTGAGTCTAGACCATTTACCCATTTTTACAAAATATCAAAGTCCTTCATTTTTAATATAAATTTAAAATCTCACCTTTCTAAGTTCTAGGCCAAGGTGCTATCAATTATTAAAACATTATACATCTTATTACCATGTGGTAGCATTGTGCTACCCATTTGATTTTAGCTTTATACTTAGGAGTTCTTATGTTAATTCACATTTTGAGCTTCTTAGTTTGCATTATTATCTTCCTAATCAAAAATACCTTCTAATTTTCTAGTCACAACTCATCATAGTTGTATCTAGATTTTACAGTAGTGACATATCTTTGACCTAAGTTTGTTGTGTTATCTTACAATTTAGGTTTCAAAGTTATCATTCCCTCTTCTAATTTGACAATTTTAACCCACCAAATTTGAGTAAACTTGTAACCATTTCTTCTAATTATGTGGTACTATGCCACTTATTTTATTATATTATTGTTTTACATTGTCATTTGTTTGAATAAATCCAAATTATACCTTTTAACATTTGCAAAACACATTTCACATCTTGGCAAACATAAAAAATAATCTTATAAACATGACACAAAGGTATACTCGCAATGGGGTATCTTATGGTCCTAGTTAAAGGAAGAGAATTTTTATGACAAGCATGAGCACTCCATCGTGTTTAAGGATATGGCCCTCTTTGGGCCTCACTTTTAAATACCAATCCAATCTATGTCAATTTTGATATGCCAACCTCACTCTCTTCCTTCAGCTTGTGCAAGTAACCAAGTTCTGAAATAATCAAAGGTTATCATTCTAGGTTATCCTCTTTCAGCTTGTGCAAGCAACCAAGCTCTACAATGCTCAAAGGTGATCATTTTAGGTTATCCTCCAACTTGCATGAGCAACCAAACTCTACAGCACTCAAAGGTTACCATTTTAGGTCCCCCTCCTTTAGCCTATGTGAGCAACCAAGCTTCACAGCACCCAAGGGTCACTATTTCAGGCCCTCTTCCTTTGGTTTGCACTATTAACCAACCTTAACAATGCCCAATCATTACCATTCTATGTCCATTTCTAGTATTTATTGAACCTATTGTTAAAGAATGTAAATTTGATGAGCCAATCTTTGTTGATTCCTTATTTGATAGTCTAATTTTTAGAGAGCCCATTATTGAACCATAAGCCATTATTAATCCAGTACCAACTATTCCTCACTTTATAAAATTCATGTCGCAAGCCACAATAGAATTAACCATTAGCTATTCAATAACCATCTTTTAAGGACCACAATGTGTTTCAAATTGATATTTTATAATCAATTGTAAACCAAGATCACAATGTTATTATGGAAACATCCATTTGTGATGAGTTAACCTATGATGACTCACCCTTTGATACTTTACCTATTGTAGAGGAGTCTCACTTTGATGAACTAGTTTTTGTTGAGTCACTTCTTAATGATTATAACTACCTTTGGGCAAATCATTATCTTAACCATTATCTTATTTTTAAAGAGCCCCACCGCTTTGATAAGTCAGTCTCTACATAATTGTATCTTGACCTTTTCCTCCTCGTTGAGGAGTTTTACTTTGACAAGTTAGTCTCTGTGGAGTCACCCCTCGAGTGATTCCTTTTCTTTGAGGGGATTCACCTAAATGAGTCAGTCTATATTGAACCCTTCCTAAATGTATCAATTGTTATGGAGCCCTTTATGCCATCATAGACCATTATTTATTCAAAACTAAGTATTCAACAAAACATCATTATATAAGCATCCACATTGATTGAATAATCAAAATTAGAGTTAAGTTCTATTTTTGAACTGATATCAGATTTAGCATCAGAATTAGAATCACTATCAGTCTTAACATTAGATTTAGAGTCCATTGACTTGGACTCAGCTTCAAGATTAAAATACATTCATTATTGTTACAACATTAGTTACACTTGCCTTGCAGATCAATTTGAATATATTTTTGATCCTTATATGGTTTTTTAGGATGATTAATTTAGCATTGACACAATTTATCCTAGTATCTTCTATGAGGATTATGTTTATTTTCATCATTCCATTATCACTACCCAACATAGCCATTATATTGACATTCCACTTTTCACAAGTGTCGATTGGGACTGAAAAAATCACACTTTATTGAATTGCATCCATGATGACATATAAGTTGAAGAATATTAGGGGGACCAAGACCACACTCATGCAGAAGAAGAACAATATCCTAGTGAAACCTTTTTGGAAGCACTAAGTGATACTCAAATTCCAAAGTCAACATCTTCTAGTGAAATATTTTTGAAGGTGCTAGAATATAATCAAAGTCAAAAGTCAACATCCTTTAGTGAAACATTCTTAGAGGCACCATGGGATAATCAAGACAACTTCATTGGTGAAAACCTCATCGAGGTGCTAATAGTTGAGAACAATAATTCTTAATTGCTTGATGAAGACATTATCAAAGATAACATCAATATAACTTATAATCTATAGCATAATCAGATGGTAGCTACTCTATGGCCCAAATAACAAAAAAATGTGGTGGTCCTATCAAGAGCATATTCAAAAGTCTTCAACCCTGCCAAGACTAAATTTATGTCAAATTTAGAATCAACAATATTATGTGTGACTGAAAATCTTGATCTTCATTTGTTACCCAACCATTATGCATTCCATTATCATCCATATTTATATTTCCAAATCAAATATATCAACCATTATTTATACATATTTACCATCCCTGATCACACTTTCTTTTATAGAGGCTACAAAGACATCTTGTCTCAACATTTGAAGGAAATAGAATCAATGACCAATAAGGCTCATAACAACATTATTAGAATCTAAATCTATAGCAGGTTCTTGACAAAGTAGTTATTCAAAAAGGGTGTGGGCTAGTAATTTTTTTTATTAATTATTTTGGTTGTCTCATATGTTAACTAGGATGTGCATGTCCACATCATTAGGAGCAGCAGAATCATTTACCATTGTGTCCCATTTACCATATCATTTGAACTACATTAACTTGAGGTCCTTCAAGTCTATGTAGGCAATTCTCAATTTTTATTAAGGTCAACTCGATCATCTCAGCCATGCTCTCACCATTTTGCAAGTAATTTTTAAGTTTGGATGCTCTCACCATTTTGCAGGATAAATAATCACATGCTCTTGTTGTTTTATGAGCAATCGTCACTTGAGGGCAATGTTTTTGCCATTATAGCTAATTGTCACCTTATCATTTTCTTTGTGTCATGTTGTATGTCATTTTACCATTTCTTTACTATTGACCAAAGCTTGTTTTAAGTGTTAGAACAATTAATGTCTAAGTGGTTATTATTAAACCTTGGATTACATTGGTAAGTAATTAAATAAATAATAATATATTATTTATTTACTTGAGGTGTAAACTTTAAGAAAATAAATAATCTTATTATAGTTATTTAATATTTATCAAATATTTATTAATTGAATTTATTGGGGAGGATGGACCTATTATTTTTACAATGATCACATCCCTTTGTGAATCATTATAAATAAGGTTTTACTTTTATTATAAAATATCTCTCGAACACAAAAAAATATTCAAGTATTTATGTGTATGACAAATACTTGTCTAAGACAAACTTATGAAGAATTTATCTAAGGAGTGAGATGAAGAAGATTTGATGTATTGTGGTTATTATTATTTCTCAATATTGAATATCACTTTGCTGAGTTTTTTTTACCTCTTTGAAGTTTTTTTTAAGAAAAATACTTATGTTATGTTTTATTTATTTGGGCTCATTATATTAGGCTTTGCTCATTTAATCTCTTCTAGATATGTGCTTATTATATTTATATATTTTAACATGATATCAGAGCTAGTGAAGAGCATTTTAATTGGTGAGCATATAGAATAATCAAATTGATATTTCAGTTTATTCAAACCTTGGGCAATTAGACACCATCGTATGCCCTGACCACTTTTAAAAAATTGAAACTCAAGTTTCTATGTATCAAATTGCCTTATGAAAGTTTTATTCATTTAGTTTTGTAAAGATAAGGATCCGTACAATTTTTTAAGACCTGCGAAGCTCTGGTTTAGCCTATTCAAATTTCTCTCTCCTCCATTAATGCACCTATATGGCCTAGGAGGTTGGCAAAAATTATTTTTGACACCAAAATTTTTTTTGAAAGGCTTGATGGCATTGTGGGAGGATTTTAGGGAGGTTTGCAAATTTAGAAGCCGTGAGAAGGCCTCTATCTCCCTCAAGTTTTTTTCTCGCCTCCTAGACCTGCACCATTTCCACCTACAGGAAATATTAAGTATAAATTTAATTCAAATATTTAAAAAATAATTTAATTTTTAATTTTATAAATTTGATTTACCTTTTATTAAATTATTTCACCAAAAAATTTAAAAAAATAAGTAATTTGTTTTTACTTTTGTTTACATGCACAATAAATAAATAAAAAATTATATTTTTTACAAAAAAATCAAATTAAAACAATTAAATATAATATTTTGCATGTAAACCTTTGAATTCACTCATAAATAAGTTGATGATTTTTTTTTTTGGTAAAAAATTGTAAAAGATAAGTCTAGTGTTCAATTATTATTAGAGTTTTTCTTTTTTTATCTTTTTGTTGAATCTAGTCAAAATTAATTATAAATTAATTTAATTTGAATTCTAGTTTTTTGGTTTGTGTGTCTTCCTTCTCATGTAAAACCCCTTGACCTATCGACTTGTCCTTCTTTCGACAATTGATATAGTTTAAACTTAGGCAAGTATAGTCATCTAACCAGTTGATCTTAAAGTTTTGGTATGTTTTAGACACATTAATGTGGTCGATTTTTTGTTTTGAAACTTCTTATTATTGATTTTATACCTTTTTATTAATTGTGCCTAGATGGTCATTGTGAATGTGACTCTTTCGACACCTAGAATTATGCAACTTTATTTCAATTTTTGTATTTGTTTAGCATCTAAACTATATATCTAAATATAGTTGCATGCTCAATTCATTTTATTTTTAAAATAGTTTTAAAAAAATTATTTAAAAAAGAAATCATTAAAAATATATATATTTTTAATGTATTTTTGCAATACTTGCGACACCTTGCTTTGTTGCAAATTTATTAAAAAATGTTACTTTATCAAAATTTAATTTGAATAAATAATGTGTATTTACTTTTTTTAATTTATTTTAATTATCAATAAATTTTAAATTCACACTTAAAATGTTAGTTGTTAATCATTTTAATACTATCGTGTTTAAAAAAAAGTCATGGCTTCGACTCACTTTTCCTTAGACAAATCTCATATGCTTAATGGAAATAACTATAACATATGAAAAATTCATATTAAATTTAAATTCGTGGCCTGTAAATTATAAAAAATTATCATTAGAACTGAGAAAACTCTATCTAGACGACATGTGACCATTGATCTTACCAATGCATTTCAACAAAAATGGTAGGAAACTATGTTCATTATCTTATAGAGTGTTAAGGATGAATTTTTTCTTCACATTGGTAATCATAAATCTCCTTGTGAAGCTTGGAAACTTCTTGAATCCATGCACGAGGGCCCTCGTCTCTCAAAGATCATTAAGTTAATATTTGAATCATTGATAACCCCTATGAAGGGTGATGAAAAAGTTATGAATTTTTTAGCTAAAATTAAGAATACTAAAGCTCAGTTAGATAGTTTTAATTATAATTTGATTCAATATCAGTGGCTTTATTTTATCATTCAATTGAATATTCATAAAAAATTTCAAAATTTTATTTCAATTTTGAATTTTAAGTATCAAATTGAGCAAGATATATCTGATCTTACCACTTTATCTACTCTCTTGATTCAATAAAAATAAGTATTGACCAATTTTGATTCTAAAAAGAAAGCCACTTAAGAACTTCTTACCTAAAATAATGTTTTTGATAACAATAAAAAACAAAAATTTAACTTTAACTCTGGTAAAGATTAAAATGGGAATAAAAAAACTGGTAATAAGAATCATAAACCTAAATTCAATGAAAATTATAATTTATGTGATAAATTTGGTCATAAAAAAAAAATTGTTATAAAATCAAGGATAGACTTAACAATCAATCTTCTAAAAATAACAAAGAAAACTAATCAAAACAAGCAAAAGAATTAAAACTATAATCAAAACAACAATCAAAATCAGAGTATTATTACTTTATATGTTATTTTATTTACTTCAAATGAACATGAGTGGATTTCAGATAGCAGTGTATCGTACCATATGACATGTTTATCCTATATTTTATATGATTCTAAATATATCTCTGAAAAAAATTACTTAAGAGATAATTCATTTTCAAAAGCAACTAAACATGGAAGAACAAAAATTTTAAATGTTATTAATGATGTTTTCTATGTACCTAAACTTAAAAAGAATTTGTTATCTTGTTCTCAACTTACTAATGATATTTTCATTGTAACATTGCTTAAAGATAGTTGGTCCATTAGAAATTAATCTCATTCCTTGATTGTTGAAGGTATTCAAAAGAATGGCTTATATATCTTCTCTCCTTTTGCATGTTTAATTTCATCACATAATAAAAATGAATCTCAGTTATGGCATGAAATATTAGGATATGTTAATTTTAGAAGTTTACATGATATATCTACAAACAATCTTGTTATTATAATTTTTTATATCCCCTCTCATCATGAAACTTGTGAGGATTGCTTACGTGGTAAGCAACATACTAACTCCTTTCACAAGAATCATAATGTAAATTTCTCACATTCTTTAGAATTAATTCATAATGATGTTGTAGAGCTTTTAGAAGTTACTTATATTAATGGTTCATTATATACTATTACATTTATTGATGCTAATACTAGAATGATCTAGTCTTATTTTATTAAAAAGAAATTTGATATTTTTTTAAATTTAAAGAATTTAAATTTTATGATGAAAATGTATCTGATTTGTCTATTAAGAGATTAAAAACTGATAATGATGATAAATATGTTAATAAAAAGTTTGATTCTTTTTGTATTAATTCTGGTATTAAAAGGGAATTAACTTCTTACTCCTTAACAATATGGTATTGTTAAAATTAAAAAAATTACCATCATAAAAATAGCTAGAACAATGTTACAATCTATAAATATTAAGTTTTTATGGACTGAAGCTATGAATACTATTTTTCATATTTTGAATAGTCTATATTAAAGCGTTACATCTTTCTACCCCTTTATAAATACGGACTAAGAAGAAACTTAGTGTGACTCATTTTAAGATTTTTGGTAGTCATGCTTCTATTTTTGTCCGTAAAGTTAAAAGGAAGAAGCTTGACCCCGCTTCTTATTCTTGCATTTTTGTAAGATATGGAGGTAAGACTAAAGGTTTAAAAGTATATGATCCCTCTAAATGTTATATCATTGAGAATGAAAATGTTCTTATTCTTGAAAAATCTTTTTGTAATCATTTTCTAGATCCTCATTAATATTTTTATATTGATGAACCTAACTCTCATGTTTCTCCTTGTGATGAAACGGATGCTCTTAAGGAAGTTGATCTATTTATGGATAACTTAGAGCCTAAAGAACCCCTTGAGTTTCATGTTCAATGTAAGAGACCTAAATAGGTAAAATCTTTAATTCAATCTTCTAATGTTGATAATCTTAATAAATTAACTAGAAGTCAACATTCTTGTCATGCATTAATGACTATGTATGAATGTGAACTTCAATATTTTGAGGAAGCCACGTAAATTTAGATGCAATATTTCTATACAAAATGAATTCAACGTCTTAATTAAAAATCAGACTTCAGATCTTGTCCCTCCTCTACCTAAAAGCCATATTATTAGTTGTAGGTGGCTTTATAAAATTAAATATAATTCAATTAGTAAAATTAAAAAGTTTAAAGCTAGAATACTTGCTCGTGGATTTACTCAAAAATTCAAAATTAACTATGTTGAAATATTTGTTCCTATAGTAAAAATAAGTACTGTTAGAATTTTTATTGCACTTGCAACTTAAAACAGTTGGATTATCCACCAAATAGATGTCAAAAATGCATTTTTAAATGATGATTTAGAAGAAGAAATCTACATGACTCAATGTAAATATTTCACTGACCTTAATAAAGAATATTATGTATGTAAATTAAATAAATCTTTATATGGTTTAAAATAAGCTCCTCGAGTTTGGTATTCTAAGATTACTTCTTTTTTCAAAGAGTTAAATTTTTTTAATTACTATTTAGATAATGATCTCTTTGTTAAAGTTAAAAATGGTCATGTGATTCTAATTATATTATATGTTAATGGTTTATTGATTACTGATGATCTAACTAGTTTAACTCATAAATATAAAGTTAAACTAAGTCAAATATTTGAAATAATTGATTTTGATATTTTACATCATTTTTTAAAAATGATTATATTTTAAGATAAAAATTTAATTATTGTATCAGAATCTCAATATGCACACAATCTTCTTGTTAAGTTTAATATGCTTGATTGTAAATCTACCACTACTATTGAAGTTAGTATTAAACTTGATCCTAAACCTACATGTGAAAAAGCTAACCCTACTTTATGTAGATAGCTTATTGAAAGTTTGATTTATCTAAACATTAGTAGGCCAAATATTTCATATATTGTCAGTGTTACTTCTAAATTTATGCAAGATCTTTATTTGGATCATTAGAAATTAGTTAAATATATTTTTGTTATATCAAAGGAATAATTAATTATGGTTTATTTTATTCTTCTATTGATAATATTAAATTATATAGTTATTATGATGTTGATCATGTTGATGATACTTTAGATCATAAATCTATTTATGGATATGTGTTTAAATTTGGTGCAGGTGTTATCACTTGAAGTAGCAAGAAGCAACATATTGTCTCTCTCTCTTTTACAGAATCAGAGTATAAAAGTGCTATAAAAGTTGATAAAGAAGCTATGTTGCTATGAAGGCTATTGGAAGAACTTCATTTAGATATTTTTTAAATTACCATCCTTCATTGCAATAACCAAAGTTGTATAGATCTGACGAAAAATCTAGTTAGCACCAAAGAATTAAATATATTGAAGTTCATGTATATTTTATCCGAGAGAAAGTCTTCAATAATGGTATTAATCTACAATTCTATTAAATAGATGAATAAGTGGCAGATATCTTCATAGAATCACTTGGTGCTACCAAGTTTTGTCAGTATGGTGTAATGTTGGGCCTCTCAGAGTTACTATTTAAAGGGAATGTGCATGACAATCCTACTTCCTAACGGCCATGTGTTTCTTCTTCTTTTGTATACTTGTTCTCATTTTTAAAGCATTGTAAAAACTTCATGTGAAAGTTATTTTATTTAAGTAAACTTCGTGTGGAAGTTTTACTTGTGTACCCTAATACATTTAAAAGCATATTTTGTAATGGAGGTCCTTATGTTATAAAAGGCTCTAAATATGTTTAGTGATTTTTCATCAAAAATAGCGAGATGTAATCTCGTAATCATGTTAGCCTAAACTTACTTTTGAATAGTTGATGGATTATAATTTTTTTTGTTTTAAAAGATAAATTTTGGCATGATGAAAGTTTTTAAATCCTTCAAATTTTGTACATAGTATAATTCTTTTATGGTGACTATGGCTTTTATCCCCACTTAGCATTAAGGGGGAGTGTTAGAACAATTAATGTCTAAGTGATTATTATTATTAATCCTTAGCTTACATTGATAATTAATTAAATAAATAATAATATATTATTTATTTATTCAAGGTGTAAACTTTGAGAAAATAAATAATCTTATTATAGTTATTTAATATTTATCAAATGTTTATTAATTAGATTTATCAAGGTGGATGGACCTGTTATATTTACAACGATCGCATCCCATCGTGAATCATTATAAATAGGGTTTTACCTTTATTGTAAAATATCTTTCGAACACAAAAAATATTCAAGTATTTTTGCATGTGGCAAATACTTGTCTAAGATAAACTTGTGAAGAATTTATCTGAATAGTGAGATGAATAAGATTTGATGTATTGGGGATATTATTTCTCAATATTGAATATCACTTTGTTGGTTTTTTTCCTTTTTTGAAGTTTTTCCTAAGATAAATAACTATGTTGTGTTTTATTGATCTAATCTCATTATGTGATATTTTGCTTATTAAATTTCTTATAGATTCATGCTTATTACATTTATATATTTTAACATTTAGCTTCCCTACCCAACCTTTTTTTATCTTGGTTCCTTTGCTTCTTCCCACATTTTTCATGAGGGGATTCTAATCTAGTTTCTGAAGTTTTAAAATTATGTGTTTAAATGATAGTTGATAAAATTAGTGTGACAGTTGATCTGAAAAATTATCTTTCATTTATGTTTGAATGGTGCCACTGATTATAACCACATATGAGCAGATCAGTATTTTATTTGTGCCACTGATTATTACCATCTATAAAAAAATCAGTATCTTATATTGTGTTACTAATTATAACCACCTATAGGCAAATTAGTAGCATAGACATATGTTATTATTTCCTAATTATAACCGTCTATTAGAAAATAAGTAACAATACTTTTTACCATGAATTGTTGTATTACTTTACCATTCCTATTATCATTTGCTTTGCCATTTGGCCGAAATTTGAGAGCTTATTGTTATTTGGTTGAATCTCACTATCTTTTATGTTAGAAAAACTACTATGACTTGAGGTCTTAATGGGACTATGTAGGTCATATTTTTTTCATGTTGAGGTCATCTTAGTCTCCCTTTTTTATATGTTCTCATCATTTTGTGAGTTATTCAATCTCATGCTCTCATCATTTTGTGAGCAATCATTTGAACACTCTTACCATTTTATGAGCCCATTTCCTTATTTCCTTTACAACATCAATCATGTTTTCTTATCATCATTTTTATTTTATCCTATTTTTTAGGAGAACTAAATTTAACCTAAATTTCATGTTAGATCTCGCATCCATGGAACTATGTAGGTAACGTCTACTCGCCTTGTGCATCTGGAGTCAGCTCGATCACCCCTTCCTCTTCTTCTTTTTCCACCCAATTTATTCTATGTTGTTTTCCTACCACTTGGGGTTAACTTTGTATCCTTTACTCTTATTTCATTATGCCAATCTCATTATTTTTTAGATTAGGGTTCACATTGTCATAGAGTAATGCATATATTACACATGCATGGACAATTATTTTATGTTACCACTAACATTTGTGACTAATTATTTTTTATGTGTGTTTATTTGAATTTTATTATTGTTTTGTTGTCTCTCCATTTATGTTTTAATATTTTGTTCATTTTTCTTTTTTTTATATCTTCTTGGTGTTTGGTTTATTATGTTATTGTTTGGTCTTGTTATTTGTTTTGTTCTTTTAAGTTTAAATACATTCTCTAATCACTTTTGGTCTAGTTTTCAGTTAGGCTTGATTTGTTTAGAGTTGTCTTTATCTTATTCTTTTTTTTGTTTTTCAAGTACTTATTAATACACATGGATCTTGATTGTTCATATCTTGCTTTCATGTTATTTATCACGTTGTTCTTATTTTACTTTTTTATATTCTTATTCCTACTTAAATCCTAATTGTTCATATCTTGATTTTAAGTTAGGTTACATTTATGTTTTATTTTTTCACTTTGTTTTTATTTAAATGTAAATAGTTATTATTATGGTATTGGTAGTTTTTATCATTATCCTTAGATATAAATATTTATGTTTAAACTGACCAATCATAATTGAAATACAATGTCATTGTAAGTCATTCATACTTATGATGCATAATTTCATTTTGCTAAAGTAAACACCAAGTGCTCCAAGTCCAGAAGTCAATGAAGCTTTGAATATCATTTCCAAATGTGTCATACCTACCACAAGATTCTATGCAAGACATGCATATCTTGGCATAAATTATGAGTCTAATTAAATAGCAATTCATCTCTTTTTTATTCTTCATTCCTCATTCTAATTTTTACCACTTCTTGGAGAAATACATCGGTCTAAGGTTCATCTGGACTATGTAAGCAGCACTTGGATACATGGTATATCTTGGGTCAGCTTGACCACCCTCATTATTTCAATCATCACTTTCATCACTTTGTGCATCCTCGTATGTCTATTTTTTTGTGACTTCATTGGTCATTAAGACCCTCGCATCTGTGTTTGCACCTGCTCATATTTAATCTATGCAGTAGGTTATATCATTGATGTATGCTTGCCAATTTTCCCTATAGAGGCATAATATTTAGACCAATCATCGATCTAATCAACCCTATTGGGGTAAAATCAATTAACTATCAGTGATCAAAATCAGCCATACTAGGGCAAAATCAATTTATCAACCAAATAAATCCACTCTATTGGAGCACATTATTAATTCATTAACCTCTTTTCTCTAGATCAATGCTCTCATTTTTTCTCTAATTCTAATCTTTGTGGTTTTTTCTTTTTTTTGGTAATTTAAAGTGTGCAACTTATCTTGGGATCAATCAATCCCTCAGCCTGTAGCTTTCACCCACTTTTGGGTGTGTCAAAGTGTTTTGCTTATATTTTGGGATTGTATCCTTCCCATTTCTCTCCACCTTGGGGCCCATTATATTCTATTTTTTATCACCGAGAATCAACATGTGTAAGCATTAGCTCATATGTATATTCTCTCATCCATGGATTAATTTCACTCTTTCGAGAGTCCATCCCCCTTTCATCGTTACATTCCCTTTCGAGGGGGAATCATGGGTCATTTCTTCAATCATTACCTTCTGACTTACTCTTGAAAACTCTTTCATTATTTGAAAAGGCATTGCTTTGATCGAATGTCTCACCACACCTTCTCAAATAGGGTCAAAATGTAGACATCTAATTCCTATCACAATTATGTCAAAATTGTCAATCTAAATAACATTATGCAAAAATGCACAATCTGGATCAAAATCACTAAAACATGTTAAATAGTTCAAATTTGTCATATACAGGTGTCTATTTAGGCTAATGTATCCCTAAATGGGGTAATGCATTTTATGTGATTATTATATTATATTAAATAATTTTAAGTCAAATTGTGACCACGTAAAATGATGCTCTAGAACTGAATTATTATAATTTTAAAGCACACATCACGTGCATGTGTTATTTCACATCCACAATGCTCTAATTGGGGTATTACTTTGTATGCAAATGATACCTTCTAATTTTACTCTAGTCAAATTATAACTCAATAAATTGATATTTTGACTAGTTTGATTAAGTGAATAACCAATTTCTAAAAAATTACATAAAATTAACTAACCCCACTTAAGTAAATTAAATTAAATTAAGAGTTTAAGTGAAAAATCCATGAAAATTATTGAATAACTATTAATTAGAAATTCATTTCTAATATATGCATCATCTAGTGACATCATCATTAGGGTGGCATTCTTAAGCTATAAATAGAACAAATCTCTAGTTTAAGCCCTCCCAGGCCTCATTAATGTCCCATTCTTCCAAATATGAATGGGGATATTTATGGATTAAGCCTCTAAAATTAAATTGATTCATGTCCACACATCTTGATCTCAAGATGGATGGTCATGGTTGATTCTGATCATTTCTAAAATTTTATAAATGCAAGGGTCTCCACTCATTCTTTCAAGTTATTTTTATATATTGTTATTATGCAGAATTATCTTCGTAAAGTTTCAAATATTAACACATATTGGTAAAATTAATGAGCCTAATTCATTGTTACATTGGGAGATGATGGAGGAGCAAGCCACTCATCGTTGATAAAGACTTGGAGCACCAAATCAAAGTAAAATCATGTTTCTTGGCCGCTCTTAGAGGAGGGACACTCTTGGGAAGTTATTTATTTCAATATCTCTTTGAATTCATTTTCAAAACTCCATGAGGGAGTTGGCTTAGTATGCTATGTTCTTTATGCTTATTTAGGTTTTAATCTACTAACGCATAGACTAACTTGATTTAGAATCTTACTCTACAATCAGTACTATTGTTATACATAATTTCATTATGAGACGTATCTAAGGTACATATGTTAGGAAATGGTGCCTAATATTATAAAATTCAAATTAGTTTCAGATTTTAAAACACTCTCATGTATTATCATCACCCACTAGGATGTACTTTTACAGACTGTATTTAGCCAATTTAAAGCAATAGTTGGTTCATTTTTAATATGGTTAAAGTGATTAACTCACTTAATCTTATGAATTCATCAGGTTGGACTTGATTATATCATCTAATCTTACCAATTTGATAGTGTGAGTTGACTTTGTTCACTCTTGATCACCAAGGTATAAGTATGATTGGGTTGCATAATTGAGCTAATCTCAATTGTCAGGGGTCAACTCACCTTTTCTCCAAGTTTGGGGGCATGTTCCTTCTAATATCTCTCTATCTTCTTGGATATATCCACTTTCAAGATTTATATATATTTATCCTAATCTTAGTTGCATAATCTTACAATCATACATCTTTTAAATCAACTTACCAATAGGCAAGGCAATTACATCGATACATAAGTGTACTCTTAAACCTTTCTATTTCAATTTAAATCATTTCAAATACTTTCAATTCTAGATTATATACATGGATTATATATAGTAACATGCTCTTGATTGTAGATCAATCACCAACAAAACACTCAAGTTGGGTTCACGCAAAGACAAGATGTGTTATACACACTCAGGTATGTATTTTTTATTTAAACTAGTAATTATATTACTATATTAAAGGAGAAGGAAAATGTCAAAACTATTTATAAATTATATAGCACCTCAGTCTTGTACACTTAGAAACTCAAACCTTGGTTGTTTCTATCAATTTTTGACATTTCTTACTTTTTGAAGTCTTACATCTACTCTATATTGTGCCCTTTGGCCTATCTCTTGGTCTAATCAGTATTATGTTGATGACCTATACCTTATATCTTTTTCAAATGCTTAAAACCTACTTATATTCCACCTCTACAAGTTTTGAGTATATACCTACTTTTGTGTTCTTTAGACCCTAGCATATGAGACAGACACCTGCATCGATGTAGGTGTCCTACTCTGACATAATTATTTAGTGCCCTCAAGTCATCTAATTTGTAAATTAAATGTATCCTAATGGTTGACCTAAGTACTTTAATGTGAGTTACTGATCTAAATGGATTGATATAAATATAATATCAACTCTCATTCATTCCTCACGTAGCTACACCTAACACATACCAAGGTAATTTATCAAACATTCGATAAGCACTAGATAAAGCAAAGCTTACATTTTTTTATTTTTTCATAGCAATCATAGGGAAAACACACACATGTATGAATTAATGAAGGAGCATCTCAAGAGTTATATTTTCCAAGTTACAAGCTAGATCACTTTTGTACTTATTTTACACATATTGCATGATTCACACACAAACCAACACGTGGGGGATAACTACATCAGTATAAGGCCCTCTTTAGTGTATTAACTAAGTAGAAAGCCCTCATTAATAGAGAGGTATTTGGGGTCAGCATGACATTGTGTGCCCACTAATCAATTTTTCCCCATGGTTACTATGAAGATGGAGAACTAGTGTTTTGTATATTCATGAAGAGTGATAGTCCATGACTTAAACCTAAATGCACTAAATCAAAGGTGAAGTCAAACTTAGAAGCATCTAAGTGGTCACATCCTTTTCTAGCAGGGATTTTTTATAGGATACCTACATCAACTTCAGATAGTAGTGTCGACATAACCATCCCAAATTAATTCTAGTGTTTACAATTCCAAAATATACTCAATCCAGAATATGATGATTGTTCTAAAATCATCTTCTAATTTACTTTTTACCAGTTCCAAATCTAGAAATATATTAGCATTAGAACCAACTAAGTACATTACTTCTTTGTTATTTCTATATTTAGTATAGTTGTGCTTACTATTTTTAGCCTATCTTAGTTTAATAAATTCAATATATGTTTATTTGAGTTTAGCATTCAATTGGCCTACTTTAGAGATAGTTTATCATCCTTGTGTTGTAGCCTATCTCTACATCTTTGACTCTAAATAACTCTAACCTAAATCCATTTTAGGGTTAAACATCTATATAATATTTCAATTTAACTAGTTGTTACAAAGACTAATATTTTATCAAAACATGTTCTCCATTAAACATCTATCCATCTCAAGGATCTATGATAGATACATTACCCAGATATTTATGGATAAGATACCTAACATAATTGATACGTATTCATAACATAACCCGTAAATTATAAATTGTAATTGATTTCCAAATGAAAAAAGTGTATCACCTTCTTCAACTAAGCCTCTTTGTATAATATTGTCAGATTAATTGGTGATGACATTAACATTATATAATTATATTTTAAGGATTTGGAAATGTGGATTATTATTCATTATACTTTTATGACATTTTGAGATGTTATAAATATGAATTTATATTCAATCTAATTTTATCATAATGAAAATAAAATCTTATCAATGTCATTGTCCTCTAAATTGTTTTTACTTCCATCTTTAATTATTAATTGTCATTATCAAAATTATCCACATGGAAGGTATAATAAGTCAAAATAAACTAGTAACATTAATATTCTAAGATCTATTAAGATTTGCCAATTTGAATTAACCATTGGTTTCATTGTTTCCATTAATACAAAGAGTTTGTATGATATTAAACCTATAATAGTTAACTATTTTTTTAATTCTAGGAAAAGAGTTTTTCAAGGAAAGCATATTGAATGAAATTTAATAGCATTTAATACTCAATATATAAATGCATTCTATAAATTATCAATCAAGGGAGCCTTGGGGGAGAAGGATACACCTTTTGATGGTCTCTAAGGAGGAAATTTGGAATTATGTTTTAGCAAGAGTGTTAAGATAGGATTCACATTCTACTATTTTTGAATGCATAGGAAACTCTATGTGATTTTGTGATATTAAAGCTTATTATGGAATTGTTATTTTAATGCCTTCTGATAAATTGATTCTTCCGTTAATCTCTTTACTTTTCTAAATTTTGGGTTTTTTTTAAAATTATAGGTGGATTACCATGGGATGATGGCTGCCTTGTGCAAGTTTACATTGAGTTGTAGACATATCTCTTAATATATAGGATAATGTAATCTTTAGTAATGTGTCCTTATCACTAGAGGAGTCGTGTGGTTCTGCATTTAAGCCAATGATCCTCTTTAAATGGGTTTTTTACATATAGACATTTGGAGGGTACTTATTTAAGCTCAGCCATGGCCTCAGGTCTTATGTAGCTTATTAAATTGGATGTAAAGGTCATCACTTTTTTTTCTTTTTATAATATATAAAAACATAACTCTTAAATTAAGTTTTTCGATATGAATATTAAAATGAATACGAGATAAATATGAATGTGAATATTTTTTGTTGAAAATTATTTTATGTGATGATCTTAAGTTAAGAATTAAGGATTGAAGGGTATCTATTCTATCAAAACTGTCCAAAGTATGATCCCAGCATCATCCCTTTTATTATATTAAATTTCACTAACAGCAAGAATTGATTCTTGATGAGTTCTTTATGATTATACAGATATAAATATTTATAATAATGTTGATAAAAATATTTATATTATTTTATGCTTTTAATTATAATCAATTAATAGAACTGCAAAAAAGTTACTTTCTAAAATATAAAAATTAAGTTGTTGAAATCTTTCTTTTAACAATTTATGATGTAAAACTTAAAATCATGAATATCTTATTCTCCAATCATATACAAAAGATAAAAATAAACATATAAATATATGTTTAAATTAATAGTAAACCATTGTGTATACCTCAAAATATTTTTTGAATAAACATTTTTAACCAATTAATTAAATTGAAGTAATTATGAATTTTGGATATTAAAGTCTTTCTTAATAAAGTGGAGAATATTATGATTTAAAAATACACTAATTAAATGTTTCATTAAAAATATTTAAAATAATATAATTTAACCTTATATAAAATAAAGATGTACATTAAAATATTATATAAATACTAACACCTTAAATACCAATTTCTACTCATAGGACTTTCAAAGTCATCATAATAAGCTCATAATATTCCTGGGAATTTCTCAGCACCTTTCAAATATAATGTTGGGTTCTTTCCAAGTAAACTTTAAAATTTATGAATATATTAGTAATTAAATTAATAATACCCATAATATTTAATAATGTGAATGAACAATATTATAGGGGTTTTGAGATATTGATTTGATTAACTAATATTAATTTATACATAAAGACCTAAGTATTACACTATGTAATGAATAGAAAACTCGATAATTATAAGACTAGAATACTTGAAAAGAATGTTAAACACTTTATAGAATATATTTTGAGTTAGTAACCATAGCGCTTGTGTTGACATAGAATTGTTTATAACTATCCAGACGAAAATGACAATACTAGGAAATTGAGATAGTTGTTGAAAACTATTAGTAGCATTATTGTGGTGTGTGTTGAGCATTGAATTTCTGCAGTTATGAATGAAGTAATAGAGAACTAAATAGTTAGTTAAATGTTGAATGAATCATTCCCTATTAGAATCACAACATATTTGTTATTGGATACATAATTTAATTATATAATACTTATGTTTGAAGAATGAATGAAATCATATTATCTATTATAATTCATCTTTTTAAATTGGAATTTATATAAATTTTATCTAATCATTAAATTGAAATTGAACCTTTGGATTTAGATAATTTCTATTTATGAAATGAAATTACAATATATTCTTAATAATATTTATCACATGAATGCTCTGAATAATATATTCAAATTCTAGTAGAAACCTTATAACGAAAAGAGTTATGAACATATGGTATATTCTTCTTATGATGTATTGAATCAATAAACCAAAAAATTGTATGCATCTATGGCTTTATGCATTGTCATGGAAAGATTTGCAATAAATATTATCAAATATTATTAGATTATTACGAAGTAATCTATAAAACTAATCATTTTATCGATTAAGTCATGCTTTGGCGAATAGTTATTTTATGTTGAATAAAAACTTGTTATTAAGTTCAAGACATTTTGAAGTATTGAAATGATTAAACTATTTTATATTATGTAAATATTAAAAAAATTATTGAGATATGGTATTTTGGAAATATTGTTAACTACTCATTTAATTAGTAAACCCTAAATTAGACATAAAGAACCCTTGTTTGTGATTTTTGTAGATCATCATTTAATAATGAATCATAACATCTCACATAACTATTATGGGATAATAAGATGTCACGTTATCACTCTTTTACTATTTAACGATCGAACTCATGTTAAGACATGATTCATTTGGAAATCATTTATTGCCTAGAATTGATAAAGAGTCTTTGAGATGATTTAATAGCTTTATAAATGTGTAATGAACATTGGGATGTGATAATTATAGAGATAGAATCAATATTAAATTATAATTTCATGACGACTATGTGCATAAGGGTTAGAGTTTTTGCAAGATCTATCCAACATCTATGATTTACCACATGCTTTAAAACTGGAGTTGGGATACATTTAAGGATTCACCTATTGAATTCCCTAAGTCATATGACCATATGCATATATTTCCGTACACATTTGGAATAAAATATCAGTCCATACTACATTGATGCAGGGAGTTGAATATGACTTGTTTGATCCACATGGATTCTCTCTTGCTCTATTGATTCTTTGGATCTAATACCTTCATGGAAGGGTAGGGCCACTCTCAGTGGATGAGAGTTGCGTAGGGGATCTGAATGCTTAGTGGTTGGAGGAAAATCCTTCCAATGATGCTCTCCCTCTTCTATTTTCTATATGGTCTTTAGCAATAGCGATTGTCTATAGAACTTTCATGGATTTCCTTATGAAGACTTATTCACATTTTATCATCTTGGACTAATGACTAATCTTGTTGAATATTTTTAGTTATCTGAATATAATAATACCATGTATTAGTAATATTTTTGTAGACATTAGGCGATTTAGTTAATTATGACTGGGAGATTAATTATAGATTATACATTACATTGGAATTAAACTATTGGACTAATAGAAGATGTAAGCTGACTTATAATACTTAGTACATATTTAGACTTTGTTGCATATGTACTAACAAAGGAAAGAAAGATATGGATTTGGTTATCATATGTATCCACTTACTATTAATGTTTTCTTTTAAAACAAATCCATGAACATGGTACATGGTAGTTATATGAAAATAATTACATGCATAATATTGCAATGACTTGCTCTTGATTTGAGTTCTCATGTACGAGTAAATTATACCAAAACCTATTTAAGTAATTATTTATTTTCATTGATGAACATAAGGAAGGAAATAGTAAGAAACCTTTAATAATGGAAAAAAAATGGTTTATTTTTTCAGTAACCAATTGGTAGGTTGTTACATTATGATATTAGAGCTTGGGTTCAACACTTGTTTGAATGTGCCCATTCACATTTTTTAATTATGTGGAAAAACATGGTTCATATAAAAACTATCTAGGATAATAAGTAAAAGCATGGTTCACATAATAACTATCTAGGATAATAAGGAACTCATCAAATTTAACTATTTCAAAACCCTATTTAAGGTATGTGTTATGAAAAAAGAGATTTGGAAATTAACTTTTGCAGGCAATACGAGACACCTTTGTGATACACATTTATTGGATATCATTAAGTCAAATAGACCTGAGGGATCAGTGGTGTACTAGTAACATGATTACTAAGTGGGTGGGGTAAATCCTTTGTATCACATTGGCTCATAGGTAGACTATGTGTTTCGAATACAAAAAGGGGAACTTGTTTAATCTAGTCTTATGCCCATAAGGATGTATACCTAGGAATGTTTTATTCCTTATTTATGTATACATTTTAAATGTATCATTTATAGTTCATATTCATCATCATACTTTCTTGACTTGTATGGAGTAGCGAAAGTGTTGACTTATTCACGTTGTCCCTTTTTAATTCTTAGACACCGTTCTCATGAAAGGGGAGCCCACTCTCTACTTAGGAGAGATGTACAAGGAATTTGATAGGTTTTATAGGGACTCTCCCTAACTGATTTTTGGATTTAATGATGATCTCTTATGCTCTTGATGTTCACAACAAGGGAAAAGTTGTTGATCATGTGTATCTGTTATAAATTTGTGTTATAATAAATTAAAATATAATCATTTCTTATACAATAAGGGAAATAATTTTAGTTATTTAAATTAATTAATGAATAGATGTCCCATTATCATAGCAAGACAAGCAAAGGGTATTACTATTATATACTAGACCATTATATAGAATGTATAGAATGTTCACACTATTGTCCATCTTGTTACATAAAGAAAAGGAACCAATGAACATTCAATATGTATAATAGTCTACTATTACTCATTATCAATACTAA
>JARHVA010006461.1:870000-908765 GCA_037957365.1 Torreya grandis | reverse complement strand
TTTTGATATTCAAAGCTACTCTAAGGTCCATAAATCAGTTTGGTGAGCATACTAGTTAGCTAATGAAGCAACTACATGGTGGGCCAACAAGAAGCTTAAAATAAATTTTAAGTCGACCACCACTACATAGGAGTAGTTTGTCACTTTGTTCAAATCATGGTGGCTTCCATAGTTACAGTTTGACTAAAAGCTTACAAATTTCTAGAATCTAAAGCAAGGAGACTTATCGATGAATCAGTACTATGATTAATTCACCAAAATTCTTAAGCATGTACCTTATTACTAGATAGATTAGAGGTTCATAATTATGAATTTCATCATGGGATTGAAACCCCAAATTGATGGAGAGGTGTAAATTCATGGACCTTCTATCATGGTCTAGGTCTTTAAGAAGGTAGTCAAACAAGAACAAAAGTTGAAATCTCTTACATAAGCCAAGAACAAGTTTAAGAAGAAGTTTGGAAGTTCTAAACTAAATTTCAAAAATAAGAACCTAAATCTAAGGAGTAGAGACTCTTGGAGTCAGTTCAAAAATCAAAATGATAAATTCAATAATGGCATAGGTAACAAGAAATTGGGCAATGGTTTAAAGGGCAATTTTAAGGGAAACCAATAGTATGACAAGAAGGGACTAATTACAAGTTGTTTTATTTGTAGAGGTGATTATCTATAAACTCTACACTTTTATCATGTGCAAAAAGTTTACAATAGATAATTTTGTTAAAGTACTCAATTTACTAAAATAGTCAAAGGAAATGAATCAAAATTTGACCTTAAATCATGTTTATCAGGGTTGATCAAAATGGATTTTAAAATGGAATGAATTAAAAGTCACAAATTCATTCATTATCCATTCAACCATTTCTGAACCCAAATATTCCAATTCTCCATTAAATTATAATAATTAAGTGTTTATGCATTCAATAATGATTGATTAACTATAATTAATCAAAATGTGGAAAAAGAATGCACAATAAAAAGTACTCATGACAACCAAATTGATAACAGAGTTCACTCGTTGCTTGGGCTATGTCTCTAGGTTTGCTTAAAACATGAACTAATCCATTTTCATGAATTGCAAGTACATGTTCAAAAATATAAAATTATCAAATAGATCCTTTAAAATTGTAAAAAATCAGCAACAAACATTTGAAAAGTCTCATTACTCTTAGTTGAACTTTCTACCTTCCTGTTGTGAAAGCAATCTCGCATTTCCTAAAGTTCTCCACCAAAAGTATCACTTTGAGGCTTTAAAAAGTTACCCAAATGAACTAAAAATTAGTAAATCCACATAAGGATGGAACCGTCTTAGAGTTTAAAACAAATCTCAATTTTACTCTAAAGTCTAAAAGTGCCTCTAGATGTCTCAAAATCAAGGATATATGTAAACTGGTGTATATATAGGTCACTACACAGTATGTCAAGGATTATTATTCAAATACCACATCATATATTTATATATCCATTCGACCTCTAGGCATAGTGGTTATATGCTTATCTTTTTACCCTATCGATCATGGTTTAAAGCCATCAGCTATGCTTTAGATATTAATATCTATATTTCGTCCCACATAGGGCAAGTGAAACTGACTTGTGTCTTTTTTAAGATTGAGCTTCCCTATATTAAGTTTCCACCAAACCTTTTTTTATAAAAGGTTATTTGGTTTGTGGTTATGTTGAGGTGGTTCAACCCAACTTGGATAGATTTGAGCTAATTTTGGTATGTGAATCGGATTACATGAGTTGATAGTCTATGTTGGACATTATTGGTTTAAGATGATTGACTTGTCACCCATCCTTCATGTATTCAAGCTCACCTTCATGGCAGCATGTTGGTTCCTCTATGTGGCAACTCGAGGGAGCACTTGGTGTTATATTATTACAATGCAATAGGATTTATCCCACATTTGTGGTTTTACAAAGCAAATAAAGGTTTAAATACACCAATGAATACAATGAGTTGTGAAGTAAAGGTGGTCAAGGCACCCTTCCTCACAAAAAGTGTGTTGACCCTCACTAAAGGCCCCTAGCAATTAAATAGTGGGGAGCATTTGACCAACACCATACGTTATCAAAGATGAAGGATGAAAACCATACCCAAATTTTTACACAAACTGAATGCCATATGTCACAACATTATTGGTCCACTTGACGTGCTATAATTTCACCACATCACCATGTGACACCATTTTTATTTTTATTTATCTATTTATCCATAACTTTAGCATGCAATATCTTGCACATATAGACTCAAAATTGATTTGTTCAAATTGCACCAAAAATATCTCGACAAGCTCTGCACTGTGCTAGTGGTTTCAAGTCTATTTGAGAT
Source organism: Torreya grandis (assembly GCA_037957365.1). Classification (NCBI taxonomy): domain Eukaryota; kingdom Viridiplantae; phylum Streptophyta; class Pinopsida; order Cupressales; family Taxaceae; genus Torreya; species Torreya grandis. The sequence continues at coordinate 906,433 of JARHVA010006461.1, read as the reverse complement.
CATTCTAAAAATGACATCTAGATCACACCTCCCCATTAAAGAGGTTTTTAGTCCACCAAAATTTGGTACCTAACTTGATCCTCTTAAATGCCAATCAGTTCTAAAGATACTCTAATGGGTTTTATCAGTCTACTCAAGTTTTGTAACTATGCCTAAAATGCTTGGACCAACCATCTGATCACACCTATAATTATTTTATTATTGCACAACCATCAATAGCCTCTACATATAATTAGAGTTCAGATTGTGATTACTTCCTCTACTACACAGCTTTAAAAGAGCCTCTACATAGATAATCCTAGTGATATTTTTTATTGCACAACTTCAATGAGCTTCTGCTCAAGTCTGGGATTTTGAATCTTCTCAAAAATGCTACATGGTTCTCTATAAACACATCAAAGTATAGAACCCATATCATATAATATGATAAAAATGGAAAAATAATATTGATTCATAACTCAAAATGTAAATGCCTTAAAAATAAAGCATGAGTTATACTGAATCCTACACTTACCAATAAGATCATAACATCTATCAACTATCTACCTATTGTCACATCCTATAATTAGTGAACTATCAAACACTACAACAATCATCAATGCAACTGTAGAATAAGTTTTGTTAATTCAAGTAAAATACAATAATTATTGTGACCATGTTGCAATACACTGCCTAGACATGGATCTTAATATGCTAAAATTCTATGGAGATAAAAAATAGTGTATAATGTCTAGCATTTCAAACATTGCCCAATAGGGTCTTACAAATGGATCCAAACACACACATGCTAAAAATAGATGCATCCCAAAATAGTAGTTATTCTAAAACAAGTATTGTAGGAAAATTGAATCCTACCCAACAACCTGTATACTACTATCAATCCTCCAAGTTGATTAATGAGTTAAATTTCTTAATAGAAAAATCATAAAACTAATCAAGAGATTTAAAAAATAGAGCTTTTCAAGACATAAGTCTAAAAATTAAAAACTTTACATGATGAACCTATCTCAAAGTGTTTTCATAGTAGCTATAAAATGCACATATCAAAGTGACCTAAACTTCCTTATCAACATACAATAACAATTCTTTGAAACATTAATCCACTAATCATGACATCATGAAATTCAAAAACTATTTACTAACCCTCTTTATTAGATTATCTTGTTTAGGGTGTTTAATTTTTTTAGTGGATTTACTAACATCTGCATGGGCTGATTGAACAAAAAAATTATTAATTACCTTATCAATAGGTTTATATACCATCTTCTTCTTACCATTACCAGGATGGTGGTATGGTCGAAGCTTCCAACACTTCTCAACCCAATGTCCACTCATGTGACAATGTGTGCATACATCCCTCTTTTTAGGTGAAGTCACCCATTTGCCATTTCTCATTTTAATAGGATGAGATTGGTCTTTAGTACCTACAAACTTATTCAATAATGATTGCCTTTTCCAAGAATATGCAGGAGAATGATTTCTTCATTCATAAAACATGTAAGGCAAAGCATGCAACATCTTCTGAATATTAAAGCCAAATTACTTAAATGGGAATTTTTAGGATTCAAATTCCTATTGGTGTTATTTATAGTGTAAGAATGAGGAGATGGAATCTCAATACCCCTTTTACCTGATTTCTTACATTGTTCACCATTCCTTCACAGAGAGGAATTTTGCACTACTAGTGGCCACAAATCTTGGCTATCATAAGCTTGTCCTCTTTTAGCAATGGAAGAACTCTCTCTAGCATCTATTTTCTTACTAACCTAACCCAATCCTGCATGATGAGATCTATTCTCTACCTGTATTGGGTTAGAAATACCTTGGCCATTCTTTCCAAGGCCCCTTCCATCAAATCCTATTTTCAATAACAGTTTAGATCTAATGCCCTTAGTGTAATGTTCAAAACTACCAAAAGCAACATCTAAAACTAAATGAAATGAATTATTGGATGAATAACTTATAGTGCAGTCATCAATCAGAGTACCTACATCTATAATGGAAGGAAATTGGTGAATACTATGTCTTTCTCCACTTTGCATCTGTGTCAAGAGCTCATCCTTAGCTTACAACTTAGATTTCAAGAGAGCAATCTCCTCATCCATAGAGTACAACTAAGCTCTCAATAAATCCTTCTCTTCTTAGTTTTTTTGGTTAATCACTTCAATCTCATCAATATTATGTTTGTTTGACATCTTGCTCATGTTTTCTTGTTTCCTAAAATCAACCTAATCCTATAAACTACACCTAAAAATGGAATATCAACAAGGCCAAAAAGTTTGCAATACTATGAAAAACCAAAATTTAAAACAAATGATGTGAAATCCACACAATCATAAGCTAAACCAGCACACTAACTAATTTGATACCAAATTTGATATGTAAACTCTACACCATTACCATGCACAAAAAGTTTACAATAGATACTTTTGTCAAAACACTCAATTTATCAAAATACTCAAAAGAAATGAATCAAAATTTGACCTTAAAAACATGTTTATTAGGGTTGATCAGAGTGGATTTTAAAATGGATGAATTAAAAATCATAAATTCATTCATTATCCATTCAACCATTTTTGAACTTGAAGAGTCTAATTCTCCATTAAATTGTCTTAATTAAGTGTTTATGCATTCAACAATGATTAATTTACTATAATTAATCAAAATGTAGAAAAATAATGCACAATCAAAAGTACTCACAACAACTAAATTAATAACAGAGTTCACCCACTGCTCAGGCTACATCTTTGGGTTTGCTTAAAACATGAACCAATCCATTTTCATGAATTACAAGTACATGGTCAAAACTATACAATTATCAAATAGATCCTCTAAGATTGCAAAAATTCAGCAATAGAGCTTTGAAAAGTCCCAGTACTCTTGATCAAACTTTCCACCTTCTTGTCACAAAAGCAATGTCACATTTCCTAAAGTTCTCTACCAAAAGTCTCACTTTGAGGCTTTAAAAAGTGGTTCAAATGAATTAAAAATCAAGAAATCCACATACAAATGGAATTGTCTTGGACTTTAGAAAAAATCTATAGTTTATTCCAATGTCTAAAAGTGCTTCTAGATGCCTCAAAATCAAGGATATATATAAAGTGGTCTATATTTTTTCCACTACACAGCCTACCAAGGCTTGTTATTCAAATACCATATCACAACTTTATAAATTTATTTGACCTCCAGGTGTAGTGGTTAGATGCTTATATTTTTTCCCCATTAATCATGGCTCAAAACCATTGGCTATGCTTTGGAGATTAATAGCTATCTTTTGTCCCACATCGAGTAAGTGAAATCAACTTGTGTCTTTTTTAATATCGACCTTCCTTGTATTAAGTTGCTGCCAAGCCTTTTGTTAGTAAAGGCTACTTAGTCAGTAGTTATGTTAAGGTGGCTCAACCCAACTTGGATAGATTCAAGTTAATGTTGGTAAGTGACTCAAATTACATGAGTCAACAGTCTATGTTGGAAATTGTTGGTTTAAGATGATTGACTTGTCACTCATCCTTCCTATATTCGAGCTTTCCTTCATGGCAGCATGTTGGCTCCTCCATGTGGCAACTTGAGGGAGCACTTAGTGTTATATTATTACAATGCAATAGTATTTATCCCACATTCATGGGTTCATAAATAAAATAAAGGTTTAAATACACTAATGAATACAATGAGTTGTGAAGTAAAGGTGGCCAAGGCACCCCTCCTCACAAAAAGTGTGTCACCCTCACTGAAGGCCCCCAACAAGTAAATATCAAGGCCCATTTGACCAACACCATACACTGTCAAAGATAAAAGATGAAAATCAAACCCAAATTTTTACACAAATTGAATACCACATGTTGCAACATTATTGGTCCACTTGGAGTTGTATAATTATGCCACATCACCCTATGATAGCATTTTTGTTTCTTTGTACCTATTGATCTGGAACTTCAATGTGGAATATCTTGCGTATACAGACTTGAAATCGACCCATTCAAATTATGTCAAAAATTTCTTGGAAATCTCTAAGTTGTGCTAGTGGTTTTAATTCCATTTGAGATCATTCCAAAAATGACCTTCAGATCAAACCTACCCACTAAAAAGGTTTTTGATCCACCAAATGCTGGTACCTGAATTGATTCTCTAAAATGCCATTTAATTCCAAAGATACTCTGATGGGTCTTATTCATCTACCCAAGTTCCACAATTACACCTATAATACTTGGAATAACTGGTTGATCACACCTTTCATAATTCCTCTATTGCTACATGGCCATTAATAACCTCTACACAAAACTAGGGTTCAAAATGTGATGAATTCCTCTATTACATGGATTCAAAAGAGCCTTTACATAGATAAAACTAGTGATCTTTTCTACTATATGGCTTTAATGAGCCTTTGCTCAAGTCTGAGATTCTAAATCTCCTCAGAAATGCTACATGGTTATCTGCAACACATCAAAGTATAGAACCCATATCATAGCATATGATAAAAATGGCAAAATCATATTGATTCATAACTCAAAATATAAAGGCCTTAAAAATAAGGCATGAGTTACATTTAATCCTACAACTACCAATAAGATCACAACCTCTATCAACTATCTTCCCACTGTCACATCTTGCAAGTGGTGGACTATCAAACAATGCAACAATCACCAATGTAACTGTAGAACAAGTTTTGTTAATGCAAACAAAATACATTAATTGCTATGACCATGTTTCAATACACTACCTAGACATGGGTTTTAAATTTTTTAAACCACTATGGAAATAATAAATAGGTATAATGTCTAGCATTTCAAATATTACCCAATAGGGTCTGACAAATACATCCAAACACACACATGCCACAAATAGATGCATCCCAAAATAATAGTTATTCTAAAACAAGTATTGCAAGAAAATTGAATCCTACCCAACAACCTGTATACTACTATCAATCCCCCAAGTTGATTAATGAGTCAAATTTATTAATAATAAACTCATAAATCTAATCAAAAGATTCTAAAAATAGAGATTTTCAAAACATAAGTGTGAGAATTAAAAACTTCACATAATGAACCTATCTCAAATTTTTCTCACAGTAGCTCTAAAATGCAAATATCAAAGTGAGGTAAATTTATTTATTAACATACAATAGGAATTCCCAACAACGCTTTGAAACATTAATCCACTAATCATGACATCATGAAATTTATAAACTATTTACCAACCCTCTTTATCAGATTCTCATGTTTAAGGTGTTTAATTTATTTATTGGATTTACTAACATATGCATGGGTTGATTGAATAAAAACTTCATTAATTACCTTATCAATAGTTTTATATACCATCTTCTTCTTACCCTTATCAGGATGGTGGGATGGTTGAAGTTTCCAACACTTCTCAACTTGATGTTGACTAATGTGACAATGTGTGCAGACATTCTTTTTTTTAGGTGAGGTCACCTATTTTCCATTTCTCATTTTAAAAAGATGAGATTAGTCTTTAGCACCTATAAACTTCTTCAACAATGATTGCCTTTTCTAACAATATGTGGCAGAATGATTATTTAATCTACAAAACATGCAAATAAAAACATATAACATCTTCTGAATATTAAAGCCAAATTACTTAAATGGGAAGAGTGCATCAGAAGTTTTAGGATTCAATTATCTATTGATGCTATTTTTAGTGTAAGAATGAGGAGGTGGAATCTCAATACCTCTTTTACCTGATTTCTTACACAGTTCACAATTCCTTTGTAGGGAGGAATTTTGCACTGTTAGTGGCCTCAAATCTTGGCTATTCGAAGCTTGTCCTCTTTCAGCAATGGAGGAACTCTCTCCAACATCCATTTTTTCAATAGCATAACCCAATCTTGCATGATGAGATCTATTCTCTACTTGTATTAGGTTAGCAATACCTTGGCCATTCTTTCTAAGGCCCCTTCTATCAAATCCCATTTTCAACAACAATTTAGATCTAATTCCATTATTGTGTTTTTCAAAACTACCAAAAGAAAATTTTGAAACATCTAAAACTTAATGAAAGTAATTACCGAATTAATAACTTACATTGCACTTATTAGTTATAGTGCCTGCATCTACAATGAAAGGTAATTGGTGAATATTGTGTCTTTCTCCACTCTGCATATGTGTTAGGAGCTCATCCTTGGCTTGAAACTCATATTTCAAGTGATCAATCTCCTCATCCAAGGAGTACAATCAAGCTCTCAATAAAGCATTATCTTTTTTGATCTACTGGTTAATCGCTTCAATCTCATCAAGCTTAGCTTTGTTTGACATCTTGCCCTTGTTTTCCTATTTCTTGCAAACAACTTAATCCCACAAACTACACAATGAAAATGGAATATCAACAAGGTTAAAAAGTCTTCAATACTATGAAAAACTAAAACTAAAAATAATTAATGTCAAATCCACACAATCAAATGCTAACCCAGCACACTAACTGCTCTAATACCAAATTTAATCCATAAAATATATATTGTTATCGTGTGTAAAAAGTTTAAAATGGATTCTTTTGTTAAAACACTCAATTTCCTAAAATACTCAAAGTAAACAAATCAAAATTTGACCTTAAAAATGTGTTTATCAGGGTTGATCAAAATGGATTTTAAAATGGAATAAATTAAAAGTCATAAATTCATTCATTATCCATTTAATTGTTTTTGAACCCAAAGATTCTAATTCTCCATTAAATTGCCATAATGAAGTCTTTATGCATTCAACAATGATTAATTACCTATAATTAATCAAAATATAGAAAAAGAATGCACAATCAAAACTACTCATGATAACCAAATTGATAATGGAGTTCACCCATTGCTCGGGCTATGTCTCGAGGTTTGTTTAAAACATGAAATGATCTATTTTCATGAATTACAAGTACATGGTAAAATAATCCAATTTTCAAAAGGATCCTCTAAAAGTTTGAAAACTCAGCAATAGGCCTTTGAAAAGTCCCAATACTCTCGATCAAACTTTCCACCTTCTTATTGTGAAAGAAATCTTACATTTCCTAACATTCTCTACCAAAAGTCTCATTTTAAGCTTTAAAAAGTGACACAGATGAATTCAAAATCAAGAAATCCATATACACTTAGAACCATCTTAGAGTTTAGAGCAAATCTCTAGTTTACTCTAAAGTCTAAAGGTGCTTCTAAATGACTCAAAATCAAGGATATATGAAAACTAGTTTATATTTTATGCCAAATAGATATATATGCAAACTAGTTTATATATCCCTTTGACCTCTGGGTTTAGTGATTATATGCTTATCTTTTTACCCCATCGATCATGATTCAAAACCATTAGCTATTCTTTGGAGATTAATAGCTATCTTTTGTCCCACATCAGGCAAGTGAAACTGGCTTATGTCTTATTAAAGCTTGGGCTTCCCTATATTAAATTACCACCAAGCCTTTTGTTAGCAAAGGCTACTTGGTTGGTGGTTATGTTGAGGTAGTTCAACCCAACTTAGATAGATTCAAGCTAATGTTTGTATGTGACTCAGATTACATGAGTTGATAGTCTATGTTAGACATTATTGGTTTAAGATGATTGACTTGTCACCCATCCTTCATGTATTTGAGCTTGTCTTCATGGTAGCATGTTGGTTCCTCTATGTGGAAACTCAAGGGAGAACTTGGTGTTATATTATTACAATGCAAAAGGATTTATCCCACATTCTTGGGTTCTCAAAGAAAGGTTTAAATACACCAACGAATACAATGAGTTGTGAAGTAAAGGTGGTCAAGGCACCCCTCCTCACAAAAAGTGTGTCGACCCTCATTGAGGGCCCCAAAGGAGTAAATAGTGGGGCTCATTTGACTAACACCATACATTGTCAAATATGAAGGATGAAAACTAAACCTAAATTTTTACACAAACTGACTGTCATGTGTCACAACATTATTGGTCCACTTAGCATGCTGAAATTGTACCACATCACCCTACGACACCATTTTTATTTTTTTACCTATTGATCTGAAACTTTAGCATGTGATATCTTGCACATACATACTTGAAATTGACCCATTCAAATTATTTCAAAAATCTCTAGATGACCTTTATGCTTTACTAGTCACTTTAAGTCTATTTGAGATCATTCAAAAAATGAACTCCAAATCACACCTCCCCACAAAGAAGGCTTTTAGTCCACTAAAATCTGGTACCCAACTTGATCCTCTAAAATGCTAGTTGGTTTTAAAGATAATCCAATGGGTTTCATCAATATACTAAGGTTTCACAACTATGCCTACAATTCTTGGAACAACTAACTGATCACACCTTCTGCAATTCCTCTACTACTGCACGGCCATCAATAGCCTCTACACAAAACTAGATTTCATAATGTGATAACTTCCTCTACTGTACAAATTTAAAAGAGCCCCTACATAGATAATCCTAGTGATGTTTTTTATTTAATGACTTTAATGAGCCTCTACACAGGTCTGAGATTGTGAATCTCCCCAAAAATGCTACATTGTTCTCTAAAACACATCAAAGTACATAACCCATGTCATAGTATATGATAAAAATGGCAAAATCATACTAATTCATAACTCAGACTATAGAGGCCTTAAAAATAAAGTATGAGTTACATTGAATCTTGCAACTGGTAATAAGATCACAACATCTATCAACTGTCTTCCCACTATCACATCTTGTAAGTGGTTAACTTTCAAACACTACAACAATCACAAATGTAGCTACAAAACAAGTTTTGTTAATGTAAGCAAAATACATTAATTATTGTGACTATGTCACAATACATTGCCCAAACATTGCTCTTAATATGCTAAACCACTATGGAAACAACAAATAGTGTATAATGTTTAGCATTTAAAAATTTTCCCAATAGGGTCTTACAATTGTGTCCAAACACAAACATGCCACAAATAAATGCATCCCAAAATAGCAGTTATTCTAAAAAAAGTGTTACAAGAAAACTAAATCCTACTTAATAACCTGTATACTACTATCAATCCCCCAAGTTGATTAATGAGTTAGATTCCTTAATAGAAAACTCATAAAGCTAATCAAGAGATTCCAAAAATAGAGATTTTCAAAATATAAGTATGATAATTAAAAACTTTGCATGATGAACTATCTTGAAGTGTTCTCACAGTAGCTCTAAAATGCACATATCAAAATGAGGTTAATTTCCTTATCAAAATATAACAGAAATTCTCAACAATTCTTTGAAACATTAATCCACTAATCATGACATCATGAAATTAGAAAACTATTTACTAACCCTCTTTATCAAATTCTCCTATTTAGGGTGTTTAATTTCCTTAGTTGATTTACTGACATTTGCATGGGTTCATTAAACAAAAACTTCATTCATTACCTTATCAACAGGTTTATATACCATCTTCTTCTTATCATTACCAATATGGTGGGATGGTTGAAGTTTCTAGCACTTCTCAACCCATTGTCCACTCACATGATAATGTGAGCAAACATCCCTCTTTTTAGGTGAGGTTACTTATTTAAAATTTCTCATTTAAATAGGATTAGATTGGTCTTTAACAACTACAAACTTCTTCAATAGTGATTGCCTTTTCCAATTCGATAGAATGATTGCTTAATTTGTAAAACACGTAAGGAAAAGCATGCAACATCTTCTAAATATTAAAGCCAAATTACTTAAATGGGAAGAGTGCATCAGATGTTTTAGGACTCAAATTCATATTGGTGCTATTTCTAGTTTAATAATGAGGAGGTGGAATATTAATACCTCTTTTACCTGATTTCTTACATTATTCACCATTCCTTCACCAGGAGGAATTATGAAATTCTAGTGACCTTGAATCTTGGCTATTAGAAGCTTGTCCTCTTTTAGTAATGAAGGAACTCTCTCCAACATCCATTTTCTCACCAGCATAACCCAATCCTGCATGATGAGATCTATGCTCTACCAATATTGGGTTAGCAATACCTTAGCCATTCTTTCTAAGGCCTTTCCATCAAATCCCATTTTCAATAATAGTTTAGATCTAATGTCTTTAGTACATTTTTAAAAACTACCAAAAATAACATATAAAACATTTGAAATTGAATGAAAGGAATTACTGGATGAATAACTTACAGTGCACTCATCAGTCATAATGTCTACATCTACAGTGGAAGGCAATTGGTGAAGACTATGTCTTTCTCCACTTTTCATCTGTGCCAAGAGCTCATCCTTAGCTTTCAACTCAGATTTCAATTCAGCAATCTCCTCAACCAAGGAGTATAACCAATGTCTCACAAAAGCATTCTCTTCTTGGATATAATGGTTAATCGCTTTAAGCTCATAAATCTTAGCTTTGTTTAACATCTTACTCATGTTTTTTTTGTTTCTTGTGAACAACCTAATCCCACAAACTATGAAATGAAAATAGAATATCAACAAGGCTAAAAAGTCTACAATACTATATAAAACCAAAACTAAAAACAATTGATGTCAAATCCACACAATTATAAGCTCACCCAACACACTAACTGCTCTAATACCAGATCTGATTCATAAATTCTATACTATTACCATGCACAAAAAGTTTAAAATGGATACTTTTGTTAAAACACTCAACTTATCGAAATAATCAAAGGAAATGAATCAAAATTTGATCTTAAAAATGTGTTTATTAGGGTTGATCAAAATGGATTTTAAAATGGAATGAATTAAAAGTTACAAATTCATTCAATATCCATTCAACCATTTATGAACCTAAAGATTCCAATTCTTAGTTAAATTATTGTAATTAAGTGTTTATGCATTCAACAATGATTAATTAACTATAATTAATCAAAATGTAAAAAAATAATGCATAATCAAAAGTACTCATGATAACCAAATTGATAATGAAGTTCCCTCGCTACTCAAGCTATGTCTTCAAGTTCACTTAAAATATGAACTAATCTATTTTCATGAATTACAAGTACATATTCAAAACTATATAATTGTCAAATGGATCCTCTAATATTGAAAAAATTCAGCAATAGACCTTCGAAAAGTCCCAGTACTCTCAATCAAACTTTCCACCTTCAAGTTTCAAAATTATTCTCATGTTTCCTGAAGTTCTCAACCAAAATTATCACTTAAGGCTTTAAAAAGTGGCACAAATGAACTCAAAATTAGGAAATCCACATACAATTAGAACTATCTTAGAGTTTAGAACAAATCTCTAGTTTGCTTTGAAGTCTAAAAGTGGATCTAATTGCCTCAAAATCAAGGATATATGCAAACTACTTTGTATTTTGGCCACTACATAGTCTGTCAAGGCTTGTTATTCAAATACCACATCATGGATTTATATAGTCATTTGACCTCTAGGCATATCAGTTAGATGCTTATATTTTTACCCCATCAATCATGGTTCAAAACCACTGACTATAATTTGGAGATTAATAGTTATCTTTTATCCCACATTGGGAAAGTGAAGCTGACTTGTGTCTTTTTTAAGCTCGAGCTTCCCTGTATTAAGTTACCACCAAGCCTTTTCTTAGCAAAGGCTACTTATTTGGTGGTTATGTTGAGGTGGCTCAACCCAACTTAGATGTATTTAAGCTAATGTTGGTATGTGACTCAGATTACATGGGTCGACAGTCTATATTGGACATTATTGGTTTAAGATGATTGACTTGTCACCCGTCCTTCATATATTCGAGCTCACCTTCATGGCAGCATGTGGGCTCCTCAAAATGAAAACTTGATGGAGAACTTGGTGTTATATTATTACAATGCTATAAGATTTATCCCATATTCATGGGTTTTAAAATCAAATAAAGATTTAAATACACCAATGAATATAATGAGTTCTGAAGTAAAGGTGGCCAAGGCACCCCTCCTCACAAAAAGTGTGTTGACCCTCACTAAGGGACCACCAAAAATAAATAGTAAGGCATATTTGACCAACACCATACGCTATCAAAGATGAAAACCAAACCCAAATTTTTACACAAACTGACTACCACATGTTGTAAGATTATTGGTCTACTTGGTATGCTAGAATTGCACCACATCACCCTATGACACCATTTTTATTTTTTTACCTATTGATCTATAAATTTAGCATGCGATATCTTGTATATACAGACTTGAAATTGACCTGTTCAATTGTACAAAAAATCTCTCGATGAGATTTACACTTTGCCAATGGTTTCAAATCCATTTTAGATCATTTTAGAAATGACCTCTATATTAGATGACCATTATTCTCATGAGTGCACCCAAGATAAGTGAAAGAATAAAATTACTACTCCTTAGCATGAAATGTTTCAGTAGCAAATTCATGTGATAGTGGATAATCAACAAGATGAATTCCAAACTTCACCTATATAATTGTCAAGGATTTTGTTTGAACATCTGGTGTCTATTTTGATAGATATAAGAGATATAAAAAAATTTATATCTCCTAAAATTATTATTAAGTTATCTATAAGAGCTAAAATAATAGAAAATCCATGGTCAGTACAATATGGGAATGATTCTATAGTCAAGGTTGACAAGCTTTTAGTTGAAACAAAGATTAGATTACCTAAATTCAAAATAGTAGTGGATCTTTATGTAACACCACTAGGGTCATATGATGTGATCCTAGCAGTCAATTTGCTTATGAATCATAAGGTCAAAGTTAACTAATATCTGAATAAAGTTGAGTGTCTAGATAATTTTTCAAAATAGACACAAATTCAGGGCAAAAAAAGAGAGTCGAGGCTTAGACATATTTCTACAATGCAACTCTAGAAGGCTCAAGGAAAAGGATGTCAAGAATTTATTGTCAAGAAAAAATAAGATGGAATAATATAAGGAACCATCCCTTGAAGATTATCCATTCCTTAAGAATTTTCATGACGTGTTTCTATAAATATTGCTAGGATTGCCTCCTAGACATGAGTTTTATTTCTTTATTGATATCATACATGGATCAAAACCATAGTCTAAACCACCTTATAGGATGTCAACCACTAAATTGGTTGAATTGAAGGCTCAAATCTAGGAATTATTTTCAAATGGGTTAATCAGGCCAAGTGTGTCATGATGGGGTGAACTAGTTATCTTCATTAAGAAGAAGGATGTAACCCTTTGAATTTTCATAGATTATAGAATATTGAATAAAGCAACTATCAAAAACATGTGTCTGCTACCTCATATAGATGATATTTTTGATCAGATGCAAGGAGTAACCATTTTATATAAGATTGATCTTAGAGAAGGATATCATCAGCTGAGAATAACGGATGAGAATATTTTGAAGATAACATTTAGAACTTGATATGGGCACTATGAGTTCACATTGATTCCATTTGGGTTGACAAATTCTCTAATAACATTCATGAATCTTATGAACAGTGTGTTTAGAGGTTGTATAGATCATTTTATTTTACTCTTTTTTTATGATGTTCTTATATACTCTAAGAATGAAGAGGAGCATATTCGACACCTGGATCTGGTTCTTGAATTGCAAAATCACAAGTTGTATGGCAAGTTATCTAAGTGAACATTTTTCTAGGAGAGACTTCAATATCTAGGACATATTATCCCTATGAATGGTATTTTTGTAGATCTATCAAATGTAAGATCCATTATGAAATGGTTGATGCCAAATAATATGCATGAGGTAAAGAGTTTCATAGGATTTAATAGGTATTACAAGAAGTTCATTCTAAATTTTTATAAGATAGCTAATCTTATTATGTCTCTATATTGTAATAACTAAAGTTTTATCTAGTTAGATAAGTGTGAAGTATTTTTTTAGGAATTGAAAAGAAGGTTTACTTTGGCACTAGTGCTAAGAGTTTTTGACCCCAATGGTCAATTTTCAGTGATCACAGATGCATCTAGGGATGGAATAGGAGGAGTCCTTATGTAGGGTGGTATAGTAGTAGATTATGAATTAAGGAATTTGAAGCCTTATGAGGTGAATTATTCCCCTCATGACCTAAAACTTGTAGAAATTGTGCATGTTTTTCAAGTTTGAAGGCATTACTTATTGGGAAAACCATTTGAGCTCAATACTGATAACTTGGAACTCAAGTACATCCTCACCCAACCAAATATAAATGCTCATTAGAGAATCTAGTTAGATTTCTTGCCTAATTATGATTTTGATAACTACTATATCAAAGGCAAGAAAAATAGAGTAGTTGATGCCTTTAATTCATAGAAGGTACATAACAGTCATGAATACTATGAAGAGTACTTTCAAAGATCGAGTGATTAAATTCTTAATAAGATATTAATTATATAATCAGGTTAGGAAAGTATTGTCTAAGAATACTTATAATCTTAAGTATAAAGGATTTATATTAGAGAGTGATGGTGTTTTCCATTATAATGGAAGGATGTATGTGTTAGATTGAGTGAATCTGTAGAGCACAATGCTAAAGGAATTGCATAGTGCCTCATAATCAGGACATCCAAGAGTAACCATGCTCATGATAGAGCTTAGATCACTTTATTTCTGGAAGGGAATCAATAAAAATGTAGTGGACTTTGTGTCATGTTGTTTGGAATATTGCTGAGTAAAAATTGAACATGTGCATCCAGCTAGATTATTATATATGCATAATATACAAGAATGAAAGTGGTAGGTGATCAATATATTTTTTTAAAAGGTTTACCATTATCATAAATCATGCATGGTATGATCTTGGTAGTAGTTGATAAGCTAACTAAGATGGCTCATTTTATACCAGAAAATTTGACAGATGATGCACCCACTCTTGTGAAGAGGTTTGTAAAAGAATTGTATCACTTGTATGTATTTTCATAGAATATCATTTCAGATCATGATCTAAAGATGACTTCTATATTTTGTGTAAATTTGAATTTAGATTTGCATATGTAATTAAACTTTAGCACTGCATATCACCTAGATAATTATGGTTAGATAGAGTAAGTTAATCAGGTGTTATAGGATCTTCTCTAAATGTATTATATGGATCAGTAATACAAGTGAGAATACTATCTTCCATTGGTTGAGTTTACTTACAATAACTCATACCAATCAACTTTGAAGATGGCACCATTTGAAGCATTGTATAGAAGAAGGTACAATGCACCAATCAGTTGGGATAGGTTGGAAGATAGGGTAGTCTTTAGACTTGAGATGCTTTCAAAAATAGAATATCAAGTAAGAATAGTCAAGTAGAGATTCGCTGAGGTCAATGAAAGACAAAAGAGATATTTTGATATGAAGAAAATAGAGAGGTAGTTTTTAGTAAGTGATAAATTGTTCTTGTAGGTTAAGATACAAAAGAGCTTAATTAAATTTTGTAAGTCATAAAAAATTTCACCATTATATGTGGGACCCTTCAAGGTTTTAAAAGTGATCTATCTTGTAGTATATATACTTGAATTTCCATCAGACTTAGTTCTATTGCATAATGTCTTCCATATTTTTATCTTAAAAAGTATATAACTGATCCTTCACATGTGTTGGATTGACATGTTTTGTAGGTTATATATCCCAGGGTGATCATGGTAGAACCAATTGAATCAATTAAAAATCACAAACTTTATTTACATAATAGAGAGATGTCATTGTGTAAGGTCTTGTGGGAACAATACTTTAAAGATAGTGATACTTGTGAGAACTATGATGAGTTTTACAAGCAATTTCTATATTTATTTTCTTGATTTGATACTTTATACTATGTTACTTTTCTACTAAATAATATTTTTAATTTAGAATTTATGTTTGAATATGTGTCATTGGGATGATGATCAACCTTGAGGGGGAAGGATGTTACATCTTGATTCCTCATTAAAAAAAATTACTTGATTATCCATGGATATTTATAGTTGGTAATTTGATGTAGTTATTATTAACTGAATTATGAGTTATATGTTGTTATGCTTGAATTACATAATTTCATTGTTATGATTTAGCTGTGGTGCATATTATTTTAATTATGATCATGTTGATTTATTATTTTTATAGTATTTTATGATATACATGTCACAATGTATGGACTCACTGCTTTCTTGTCATGAGTTTGATGCAGGAGAGATTCATCCCTCAAAACATGATAGAGTGAGATCATCATTAGAAAGGGTGATGTAAATAGAGGTGTTGGGAGAATGACAAAATAATGGATAGAACCCATAACAATACCATGTTAGATAGTACATGTATATGCATTGTTTGAATTGATAACATTAAATTTTTTTTTTTGTTATCTGCATTTAGATAATTGCACATGTGTGTGTTAGTTCAAATGTATATTTAAGTGAATTAATCTCGTATGATTGTAGTGTGAATGTTAATATGCTTTTATAATGTGTCATTATATTTATGATTGTTAATGTTTTTGAAAATGTAAATTTGCATGAATTGTGTTAGTACTACCATATGTAGACTAACCAACTTGTCTTAATAATAGTTGAGAACATTATATAATTATCTTTATGATCTCATAAATATCATTATGTGATTAACAAATGATAAAAGACATAGATAACCTAGATAGCATACATAATGAATACATTATTATAATTTGGATTTGAATAATAATGTGTTATTTACCATTTTGATTTAAAATAATGTTATTGACCTTATATTGGTCAAGTCATTGTGATTATTTATCTATATTAACACATTATTATTGGATAATTAGAAAATAAAACTAATAAAAGCCTCATAAAGGAAATAAAACAAATAAAAACCATTGTGTTAATTACCAAGTACATATTTAGGAAAAAGAAAAATATAAGCAAATAAAAATTATTGAATAAAAATAAAAAAAGGGAAGATTTAAAGAAAGTGCAATGCCCATAAGGAAAGAAAGAAAAATCATAAAAAAAGTAAAGGATCGAGCTTAGAAAAAAGTAATATATTCCTACAAAGTAAATTTATGTGGGGTGCATATATAAGGGAGTGAAGATGAATTAGAGAAGGGAAGGCACAGAGTGTGGGAGAGGAGTTAAGCAAACAAAGAGAATAAAGGAAATAAGGGTGAGGGCTTCTAGAATCATCTGGTAACTGTTACAAGTGGGTGATATTTTGCCTTAAAATTATTCATTACATTTAAACCAACAAACATATGATCTGCTGATTACACTTTCTATCTTATGTTTTTGATGGGAGGAATAATGTAAAAATTGAGCTAAAGGATTATACGTTTATACATATAAAAATATAAATATATTTATATATAAAATAAGAATACCTAGAATAGTGACTCTTATTTACAAACTGAAGAATATTATGGAAACCTAGGGCTAAGTATGAGCTAAACTATATATAATGATATATATGTATGTATATTATTTATGTATATATGTATACACACACAATATATATATATATATATATATATATATATATATACATACATATATATATATATATATACATACATACATACATACATACATGTATGTATGTACGTATGTATGTATCTACACACACACACACACACACACACACACGTGTTTGTGTGTGTGTGTATGTGTAATATAGGCAGACATTACACTTAATAAATTGATTAGATATTTAGTCTATTTTTCATTTCTTGCATCACATGTATTACCCTTGTACATCATCCCACTCCTACATATATGGATGATAGAAGAAAATAAGGAACATCCCTCTTAGGATCTATCTCAAAATTAGAGTTGATGTAAATACTCTCAGCTTTATATTCTTATTTGATCTACTAGCACCAAGTAAACACATCCTTATAACCACTATAAGCTTAACTAGCATTTTGGATGAGGAATTATTTGAAGATAAGCCATGCTATTATACTTTCAATGATTTAGGAGAGATGCATTTTTATTAGATATAGTGAGCAATCAAAAGCCTATTGATTATGCAATCCAATCACAAAAGAATTAATAATCAATAGATATGTCATTTTTGATAATGATGCAGTGTGGAATGAAAATAATGATTCAACTTCAATGCCCAAATGGAGTCCTATTTCATCAATAATACCACCTACGGATGATCCAAGCAACATCAATCATCTTAGAACTCAAATAACACCTTCATCACCTATAAGGCATTACTCCCAATATATTTCTCAATCTACCACTTTCAACATAGGAGAAATGTATATTCAATCACCTATGTGACATAACTCAGGGGATACTTCAAAGTAAAAAAAAATATTGAAGGAGATATATGCGGCATCTAGGTATGGAGAAGATAATGAATTTGTAGATTTTGCTTTACTTTTTGATGTTGATCCTATTTATGTTGAATATCTTGTAATTAATATAAAAATTAGACTTAGACTTAGTAAATATTCTTACAGGAAAGGAAGCTATTGTGGTCAAGTGGGTTTATAAAACCAAGAATACTGCAAAAGGAAAAATTGAAAGACATAAGGCAAGGTTTATTGTTAAAGGATATAAGCAATGGCCTAGAAGAGACTATAATGAAACATTTGCTCCTATGGCAAGGATAGAAATTACAATATCTATTTTAGTTATTAGTAACTCAATATAAGTGAAAACTGCATCACATGGATATGAAATCAACATTCCTAAATGGAGTCCTAGAGGAGGAAGTATATGTGTAAAAAACCTCAGGTTATGAGATTCCAAGTCATGAAGAAAAGGTATTTAAGCTAAAGAAAGTATTATATAGACTCAAACAAGTGCCTAAGGTATGGTAAATTTTCATCAATTCATACATGTTGAGCAATGGTTTTATCGAGAGTAGTAGCGAATCAACACTCTACATCACAACAAACAATCAAGTAGAAATTTTAATTGTGTGCTTATATGTAGATGATTTAATTTTTAATGGGAATGAAAATTTGTCCATAGAAGATTTTATATTAGAAATGAATAATTTTTTTGAAATGATAGATTTAATATTATGAAAATAATTTCTTGGTATTGAGGCTAAACAAATAGTAAATGATGGTATTTTCATATCTCAATCCAAATATGTAAATGATATTTTGAAGAGGTTTAGAATGTTGAATTGTAAATATAAATAAACACCAATAACAACATCTTTTAATTTGAGAAAATATGATTTCAATATTAATGTATATCCAAAATTATATAAGATTTTACTTTTAAGTTTAATCTATTTAACATCAATAAGGCCAAACATTATGTATATAGTTAGTCTAATATCTAGGTTCATGGAGACTTCAAAGGAAGCGCTAGCAAGTAAGAAAATGAATCTTAAGATATATCAATGACACCAAAGGCCATAGAATTTTGTACAAAACATCTCATAATTTTGTGTTATTTGGTTATACTTACAATGATTGGGCAGGTAATATTGATGATCGGAAGAGTACATCTAGTTATATTTTTTAGATTTGGTTTGGAGTTATCTCATGGTCCTCCAAGAAAAAAACTATTCTGTCACTCTCCATAGTAGAAGCTGAGTATATAGTATAAAATTCAATATCTTGTCAAGTTATTTATATCAAAATATTATTATCATATTTAAATAACAATTAGAAAGAAGCAACATCAATCTTTTGTGATAATCTATCTTTTATAGCAGTATCAAAGAGTCAAGTTTTCCATGGACATAGTGAATATATAGCTATAAGATATCACTTTATAAGATAATTGGTTGAGAGTGGAGAAATTAATTTGTAATTTATAAGGTCAATGGAGTAATTTACAAACATATTTATAAAATCATTGTCAAAAGAAGATTTTGAGAAACTAAGAGGAAATTTGGGTGTCATCGATATAAGAAGGCAAGAATAAGTGAGGGTGCTGGAAATAAAAATTAATATAATCTTATCTTCTTCAAAGGTTGGAAACTTCTTCTAAAAACCACTCCTCCCATATCTTGTCATTAAATGAGTTGAACTACTCCATCCATGTGCATAACTATGTAGAAGACTGTTGAAGTAACTAGAATTTTTTATTATAGTTGTATAGAATTGTCTATAAATCATCGAACAATCCATAATTTTTATGACTATAGTTATAAGAAAGAATAATCTAGAATGAGGTAGAAAATACATACGTAAATCTATATATATGCATGTATTCAACTAGAATAGCAAAAAATATAGTAACAATGTAAATGAAAATAGAAAGGCATCAATAAAGAAGAGCAAAACAACAACATTAGAAAGAGAGTAGCAACATAAAATGAGATGTATTTAGTAGTCATGAAAGAGTGAAGTAGAGGATTTGGGAAGTATACATAAATCATAATAGTAATGGAGTAGTAGAAAGTAATGTAAATTTAATGTTATATGTAACATCTATTTTGTATTAATTTTCTTATATATAAATAAGTGAACAATTGTGTTTTGTTGTATTGTTGTATCTTTGTTTTGTAAATAGTATTCTCTTGTATGATAATATTTATCATTTTTTAAGAGAAAAAAATAAAGAATATATCTGGATTTTTATAATAGAAGTGCTCACCTTCCCTTTTTCTAGTGAAACCCTAGTGTTAGGGTTTGATCCATGAGAGTGTGACTCTCATGAGCATGAATATAGGGGCATTGCATATTAGTTTAAAGGGTTAGGGAGATATAAATCCTCTATAAAATCTTTTAGGATTTATGTTGCACTTGTTTCTCTACATTGCTATGGTTTTTCCATGGTATGGGTTTAATTCTATTCAGATCTATGGCTAGTAATAGTGGTGACAATGGTTAGAATTTATGTTGGTGACAATAGCAGTTTGACTTCCTCAGTCTTGTTCATATCCTTTCTTATGAAATTGGGTATAATTCATTTATTTATTTTTTGTTATGGGTGGAAGTTTGAATCTCTGCTACTATATTCTTTCCATTTTATACTCCTTGTGGGCATTCATTGTTCATTTGTTAGCCTTATTACTAGCTTTTACCCTCTTTTCACTTCTTCCATTTACTTACCATCTTCTAGGTTTAGGTTTTGGTATTATTTAATCATTATTTGGTTTTGCCTGACTAATAAGGGTATGTTGTGGGATGTTCTTTATTGTGAACTTTTTAAACTCTTCCCATCAATCAAGGGAGATGTGAGGACTATTGTTGATGTGAGAAGGTTTTTTAATCTGGTAGTAAGATAAATTTTAATGGTCCATATAGAAATGAACTTGGGTTTTTTTCATAAATTTTTAAGTATGTGTTTTGAATGTTTGGAAAAATTTAATAAATTATGTTTAGGCATGCATACAAATGGACATGTGAAATATAACTTGTTATAGAAGGTATGTTGGTGTGTGACTATACATAAAAGTCATAGACTAATGGTAGAAATTTTCTTTGATGACAAACCTTTGTTGTTGAATGATAGGAATATCATTATATGCTAACCATAATGTCAAATGATTGGTATTTTATTGTTTAATATCTATGTTGTTGCTTGATAATGTTTTTTTCATTCGATAAGACTATTATCGCTCGACAATAATACTCACTTGATAACATTGTTATCGCTTGAAAATATTTAGTTCAACAACATTGTTTTATCTTGAAAACATATCTATTGCACAACACCATAGTTATCCTATGCTAGCTACACTAAAAAAATAATAGTTTTACTATCAAATGATAGCTGCACTTCTAAATGACATCTATGCTATCTAATGGGTGGTAAAGTTATGGGTAAGTGACAACTATGATGATGAGCAACACAAATGCCTCCAAATGGTAGTTATGTTGATATACTTTACAAATTTGGTCTTTGAATGATTATTTATAACATATAACGGTGAATAAGCTCATATTGACTTTCAACAGAATGGTAAATTATTTTTATATGTATGAAATTTATTTTAAATAGTAAGCAAGCTAAGTTGGAAAACTAATTTACATCTAGATAATTTAAGTGAATGGACATTATTCACCACCTAATAAAATAACTAAATATTAATTTATAAAATCAAAGTATTAATGAATTAATGAAGAACATCCACTAAAATTTATCCTATTCAATATGGAATTTGGTCCATACATAACTATTAGATACTTTAATATGTAACCTTCACTATTTTTTAATTAAATATATATATTGAAGTATTTTAATAATATAATATTAAACATATCCACTTTCTATTTTATATAATGATTATGAATTTTCCAAAGAGAAAGGTGCATTATAAATATTTTTGTCTTCAAATATTTAAATTCTAACCATTAAATTTTTAAGGGAGATTGTTCATTTAATATTTTACTAAAATAAATAGAAATATAATTATTCTAAAAACTATAATATTGATTCTTATTTTTATATTGATAACATTTTGTTAGATATTATGATTCTAAATTTCTAAAATGGATTTTATTGTACATAGACTTTGTTTTAATAGTTGAAATCCCCAATTTGGTACAAAACATGAAGCTTTTGAATTCCATTTTGTTAGTTTCTTCCTAATTTCGAAAAGCTAAAGGAATCGTGAGTATAATTTTGATAATTGTAATTGTTTTTATTATAGATTGATTACTTTTTTTTTTCAAAGTTTGGTTCACTATTCTTTAGAATATAGAGGTAGCATTCTATAGTCTTTTCTAGTACTACACTTATGTAATAATCATAAGTGATGGTGTACTACTTAGGAGGCAAATATCTTAAAAATACTCACTAGTAGGAAGGGAAGAATTTAATCTATATTTTAGATTGTCATTTTAGAAAAACTTTAAATATTCATGTAAATATATTTATAAGATTTTTTACCATGAAGAAATTTATAGGGCCAATAGTGCTACAATTTTAAAATAAAGAATAAAATTACAAAAATATAATGGGCCATCCTAAGACTTTTTTTTGATAATGGGAGTGACCCTTATGTTTATTATTTTATTATGGGATTATGCATGTTATTATTTTTTATTTATCAAAATTTAAGTATCGATCCATGAATTATTATATGTCGAGATATTTATGTGAAGACATATATATTTTTGTGATTGTGAGATCATAATTTTATATAAGTATTTTATTATTTTATGAGATTTTATATTTCCCTTCAACAACATGATGATGTAGGATTTAAAATATATCTTCAAAATGTATATGTCATAATATATTATGATATTATTTATTTATGTAATTAATTATTAGGAAAATATATATTTGTGACAATGTTTGGATGAAAGTGGTACATATTTTTTAATTAATTAATTATGGTGTAATTTGAGTCAACGCAACAGAATGAGAGTTCCAACACTGAACTTCCACCTTTCACACTTTAAAAAAAAACTTCTTGATCTCTTATGTAATTGGTAGTTCTCAATTAAATGCAAATGGTCATTATATTTTTAATGTATATGAAGACGTGGTCACAAATAAGTAATAACATAATAAAAAAGGCAATAAGACATGTGAATATGCCAAATCTAAGATGTTAACACATTAAACACAATAAATAAAATTAAAATGATTTTGATCCCAATAAAAAATATGAATTTTCAGTTAATAGGTGGAAAGATATAAACTAACTGTTAGAAGAATAAATGGAAGAAATGAAGATTTAGAGAAAGACCAGTCAAGATACATGAGAAGGTAAAGAAGTAAGTAATTCCCATTCTTATTCTTTTCCTTGGATTAGTGTAAGCACACTGAGAGATCTGATGCAACTAAAAAAAATAGAATAACAAGAAAATAAAAATTTGCACACATTTTTAAATGCAAAGTAGATCATTGTTGAGAAAAGACATGTACAAATTAATTGTTATTTTAATAAGGATACATAAAGTAAAATATGGCCATTCAATGGAGAGGAATGTAGTAAGAAGAGGATATTGGAAAAAGAGAAGATATTTTTTGGAAAGATGATGATAGTAGTATACTATTATGAAAAAGGTAATATTAAAAAAATTATTATGATTGGTCTTAATTTGGTTGTAGGCAAAACCTACCTTTTGTTTTTATAAGCCTTATGAGTGAATTTTATTTAATTCCCTTGATGAATGATAAAACTTATTTTATGATCTGTGATTCGATCCTTATTACTATCAAACTTCATTGTGGATTTGTGATTTTGTAAAATAGTGGTTGGATAGTTTTATGTTTATATGATTTTTCTTATTCTTCTTATTTTATTTATTTCCATCTTTGGATTTTATTGTGGTGGGTTAATAAAGAAGAAGAATGGGTCTTGCATCTAGTACATGTTTTGGGTTCATTAGGTATTATTTTTTACATAACATAAAGGCCTCTGCTAGAGCATGGGAGAGATGGTTAAGTCTTAGATTGATGTCTTTGGGGTATATTATCTTCTATGGGGTGATGTATCTCCAAACACAAAATATTTCTTATTTTAGATGTGTTACATATTACATCATGACTCCTCATTAAAAAAAATACTTAATTATCCATGGATATTTATAGTTGATAATTTGATTTGATTATTATTAACTAAGTTATGAGTTATATGTTGTTATGAAACAATTGAATATTGGTTGGATTTTATGAGTGTATCATTATGAGTTAATTTTAGTGTATATTCTTTATATTGTGATCATGTTAATTTATTATTTCAATAATATTTTATGATATACATGTCACGATATATAGACTAACTACATTTTTATCATGAGTTTGACACATGAGAGATTCATCCCTCAAAACATGATGGAGGGAGAGAATCATTAGAGAGTGTGATGTAGATAGAGATGTTAGGGGAAAGACAGAGGAATATCTAGAACTTGTGCACACACCATGTTAGATAGCAAATGTATATGCATTATTTGAATTGTTAACATTAGTACATTCTTTATATTATATGAATTTAGGTAATGGCATATGTGTGTGTTAGTTCATATTTATGCTTAGGTGAATTAATCTCATATGATTGTGTTGTGAATGTTACTATGTATTTATTATATGTCATTATATTTTGATTGTTAATGTTTTCAAAAATATAAATTTATGTGAATTATGTTGGTACTACCACATGTAGACTAACTAGTTTATCTTAGTAATGGTTGAGAACATTAGTTGGATATCTTTATGATATAATAAATATCATTATGTGACTTAAAAAATGACAAAGGACATAGATAACCTAGATAACATAGTGATAACAAAAAATATGTTATTACTATGGAGAGATTGTTGACTTGGCTACCCAGTTCTTTGAAGATAGGGTCAGCAATTATATGGAAAATAAAAATGGGATGAGGAGCTAGAAAAATCTATTGGATTGTTGTGATCACTAGCCTGAGCTTTTCCCTAGAGTTCAGGAGATCAGAATCCCTCTCTTCCCCCGAGAGGATGAACAATATTGGTGCCCAGATAAGAATGGATCATTATCTGTCAAATCTGCTTACCATCTACTCATTCTTGAAGCTCAGAATAAAGATGTATGGAAAAAGGTTTGGAATCATAAACTTATTCCAAAAATTAACATGTTTTGGTGGGCTGTTGCTCATAACAAAATCCTTACTCAGGATAACCTTCAAAAGAGAGGGTTTACTCTGGTTAACAGATGTTTCCTGTGTGGTTCAAAAAAGGAATCAATTTCACACCTCTTTATCGACTATGATTTTGCTCGAGAATTATGGAGCACAATACTTAACAACTTTGGTATTGAATGGGTATGCAATTATGACCTTAAAGAAGTAATTCTCAGCTGGAACCCAACCTTCACACATCCCTGGCTTATGGAATTATGGAAGCAAGCTCTACCATGTTTGAGCTGGATTTTATGGAAAGAGCGTAACCACATAATTTTTAGGAACACTGCTAGAAATGCTTCTCAGGTGTTTAACTCCTTTTCGAAGACCATTATGGAAAGTGTTACAACAGCTCATATTTGTGCTGTAGAGAAACCCCTATCTCAAATTGAAAACCAAATTTCAACCAAATGGAAGGTTTTAAACCAAATCTCTAGGTATAATAACTCCAAAATGCTTCAGAGACTAAATACTAAATGGATCCCCCCTAAACCTAACTAGATGAAACTCAACTTTGATGGGGCATCCAAGTTGGATGGTAAAGCTAGTGGAGGAGGAATTATAAGGAATGATAAAGGATGGATGTCTGCTATCTATGCTAGTGGAATTGGATGCCAGAGAAACAACTATGATGAAGCAATGGATTTACTATGGAGATTAAAGTTAGCTATATCCCTAAGAATAAGGAACTTGAATATACAAGGAGACTCTAAGATGGTCATAGATGCTGTTAATAAAGCATCAAATGTGGGAATCAAGTTAAAAGACATCATTACTGATATCCAATTTTTTTTGCAAAAGTTTTTTGAAGTTGAGATTTCCCATACCTACATAAAAGGAAATAGGGTCGTTGATGCTTGTGCCAACCTTGGTCAAAAAAATCTAGGTTGGAAGGTGTGGCGATAAGGTGTTCATATTCCCTTAAACATTAGGGGGATCATTCAAAAGGAGATGACTTGTCAAGAATGAGGTGCATTGATGACAAGGATAGCTCTCAGAGGTGGTCCATGTGGAGAGGGCCATCAGGGATCTCAGAACTTGATAACCTTAGTACTTTTTTGGTAATCATTCATAATTCATTGTATCATGAGGTTGAGGTGCGCGGGTCTCATCATGAAAATCAAGGGAAAATAATTTTCAAGCATGGGAGTAGACAACATCATCTCTATAGGGTATTTTTTAAAATGATCTATCACATCTACATTCTACATAAATAGAAGCAAGGATTAGCAACCAATTCAAAGCTGAAGGCGGAACATAGGAACTCCACTATTTGGGTCTATAAATACAGAATGGGGGGATACCATATTCAAGATAAACCTATCTCATGATATGAATTTAAAGGTAATCCATTGGTTTGGCATTATTGTAAATAAGGGGGTATCAGCCCATATCTGGAAAGGCTAAATGGTTATGATGAAAACTTGTCTGAGCAATTTTTAAGATCCTAGTTAAATAGGTGGGTCACGGTGGGTGGAATTAGTTTTGAAATCTCTGAAAAGGTGATTTATATGGCCATAGAAATGACCATGTAGGGTATAAAACTTCAAAGGAAAACCAAAATCATGGATATAGCTAGCCATAAACTATTTCTGGGTGAGGGAGAAGAACTCATCCCATATCAAGGAGGGTTTAAACACGCTAAACTTTTAGAGCCATGGGATGGCGTGTGCTTCATTCTCATGAAGTAATTCACACTCGAAGGATGATTTACCAGGTTCTATAATTACCACCTTCCTTTGTTTTATCATTTTAGGTGCAATGTTATTATTATCTTTCCTTTTTACCTGCTCTCCTCTTTGGAACACTCAGTCTTAAGGGTGAGAGCTAAAATGGCTAAGAAGTTGGATATAAATCATATTCCCCTACACTAGGGGCTAATTTTCTACTTATATAACTTTCATCACGCCCTTGAGCCAACCGAGAATATCAGAGTTGATAGTGGAGACATTCCTTCCAACCTAGTGTCTGACGATGCTATTGATGAGTCTTGGGTTTCCCCTGTTCCTACCAAAACAAAAGATGTCTCCTTCTCCACCCCTAAAAAAACCCTTGCTGATACCCCCAGCTCTTTTGCAAGTAAGAAGGGTGAAAAGAGAAAGGTTGATGAAGAGGAAGAAAATATTAAAGAGACCACAAAGGGGACCCACAAGAATTTGGGTAGGGCCACGGGGGGCCAAGGTGGTAAATCTCACAAGCCTTCCAAAATTAATAAGGAAGGATTCTCCTTTAGAGTGAGAAGGTCAGGGTGGATTGCTGGTAAACCCACCCTGAAGGTCAAACTGATTGATTACTCAGAAAGTGCTTTGGAAGAAGCAACCTAGGAGGAAGAGTCTAAGGAGCTGGAAATCCAAGAAATTTTGGAGGACACTGGAGGGAAGCAGGCTACTAGGGATTTTTAGGTTATTGAGGAGCATGGTGCTGACACTGTGGGAACTACTGACAATAAGGGGAAAATGTATGTCGAGAAAACTGGTGAGGGTACTGAGTATGAGACTGATTGGAAAGCTAAAATTGGGGCCTTGAAGGACCATATTCAGAAGCTAGAGAAGATTTTCACCAAAGGACTTTAGATTACAATTCTATTGAACATGTCTATGCTGGTGGGTAATACTGGGCATGCTAACAATGTGAAGATTGAGAAACTTAATGATCTTATCAAATCAATATTTATGTAAGGGGAGTCCTCTCTGACTCTGGTCTTTCCATTTCTTGTGTTTTGTTTCTGTCTATTGTTCTCGATTAGTGTCGTCATCTCTCTGAAGGCATATTTTGTTTGTTTTCCTTCTTGTCTTTTTTGATTGTAAAGGGTTCAGCCCTTGGTTTGTTGCCTTACCTTATCAAAAACAAATATGCTATTATAATTTGGATTTAAATAATAATGTGTTATTTACCATTATAATTTCAAAGAATATTATTAACCTTATATTGGTCAAGTCATTGTGATTATTTATCTATATTTAGACATATTATTATTAAGTAATTAGAAAATAAAAATTAAAAAAGTCTCATAAAGGAAATAAAACAAATAAAAACTATTGTGTTAAATAGTAAGTATATATTTATGAAAAATAAAAGAAAAACGAAAAAGAAAAACATAAATAGAGAAAACTCATTGAATAAAAATAAAAAAGGGGTATCTTTAAATAAAGTGCAATGATCATAAGGAAATAAATATAAATCATAAAAAAAGTAAAGGTGTGAGCTTAGAAGAAAGGAATATATTCCTTCAAAGGAAAGGTAAGTGGGGCATGATATAGAAGGGCGAGAAGGTGAATTAAAGAAGGGAAGGCATAGACTATGGTAGAGGAGAAGAGCTAAGAAAATGAAGGGAACAAAGGAAATAAAGATGAGGGATTCTAGAATCATGTGCCAACTACATTAAAAGTTGGTGATATTTTGTCTCAAAAATATTCATTACATTTAAACCAACAAGCATATGACATATTGATTACACTTTCTAGCTTATGTTTTAGATAAGAGGAATAGCATAGAAACTGAGCTAACAGATTAGACGCTTATATATATAAAGAGAGATTTATATATATAAAAGAAGAATAACTAGAATGACTCCTATTTACAAACTAAAGAATGTCATGGAAATGTAGGGCTGAGTATGAGTCAAACTATATATATATATATATATATATATATATATTACACTTAATGAAGTGCTTATATATATTTAGACTGATGTTCATGTTTTTATCAAAATTCTTACCCTTGTACATCATTTTACTCCTACATATATCGCTGATAGAATCATATAAGGTGCATCCATTTTAGGATCTAGCTCAAAATTAGAGTTTTTGTGAATACTCCTAGCTTTATATTCTTATTTGATCTGCTAGCACCAAGAAAACACATCCTTGCAACCATTGCAAGGTTAACTGGCATTTTGGATGAAGAATTATTTGAATATCAACCATGTTATTATACTTTCAACACTTTAGTGTCTGATACCCTAGATTATTAGTGTCTAATATACAGTATATAGAGAACCATATCAAGTTTGGTGGTTTGTATAATTTTCTAAAACAATTTAAAATTATATTTATACATAGATTTAATCACAGTGATGTATATCTATATTTATTTTAATGACTTCATATAGAAAAAGGTATATGGAAATTTATAAATATGTATAATAATATATACACAAAAATTTAGAATTCAACAAAATATATATACAACAATTCATTCACACACACACACACACACACACACACACACACACACACACACACACACACACACACACACACAC
The DNA here is from genome assembly GCA_037957365.1 of Torreya grandis. Taxonomy (NCBI): domain Eukaryota; kingdom Viridiplantae; phylum Streptophyta; class Pinopsida; order Cupressales; family Taxaceae; genus Torreya; species Torreya grandis. The sequence goes on along the minus strand of JARHVA010006461.1, from coordinate 876,856 downwards.
ACACACACACATGTATGTATGTATGTATATTCATATCTAAACTAGTTATATAGAATTAAAACATAAATGTGCTTAATGACTGATTATCTATACTTAGCATGTGCATTTAAGTAATTATGTTTTAAAATGAGCTTGAAATATGTGTGTGTGTGTGTGTGTGTGTGTGTGTGTGTGTGTGTGTGTGTGTGGGTGGGTGGGGCTCTAATAATTAGGATATACCTTTCCATCTATTTAATTGAGCCATCTACTTAGTTACTAAAGTTGTAAGAATTAGTTATACACACACACACACACACACACACACACACACACACACACACACACACACACACACACACACACACACACACACATATTAGTAAGGTTACATATATTCTTAACAATATCCTATTTAAGATGAGCAAGGATTGAAATCCTTAAACATTTATATATAAATAAAACCAAGCAAAGATATCATATTAGAGGTTGAAATCTTGTTAATCTTATTATTAATACATTTTGTTGATTTAAAACCTTGGATTCTATAAGTGAAAATTGTATGTGTGTTTGAATGTTAAAGTATAGATCAATTTGAAGAGTAGAAAATAGACTATAACACTCAATTCATTAATATCTTAGGAGTATTAATATCTTATAATAAATTGTCAATGCATTTTGGTAAATATGGAAATTACAACAATTTTTGAAATTAAATGAAATCATTATTTATAATTTTAGATGATTGTTGACAATTATAATATTTATATATTATTGAGTACTTATATGTGAAATATAGTATGAATGAAGTTAATATGTACAAGTGAATATATGTAGGAAATATATGTATGTATGGGCTTAATTATTCATAGATTTATATATAACATATATAGGTGTATTGGGTCATATGCCTATATCTATATTTTAATAGATTATTAACATAATTCATAGAATTTTGAAGGACATGAAACTATAACCATATGAATAAAGTCTCCCAGAAACACTATAAGTTATTTAAATTATGTTCATATAAGATATAACATGGGTTATGAGTTATTGGACATTATTTATTATGATTGGCTATTGAAATTGAGTAGTTTGTATATGAAAATGATGGACTATGATGTTATTACTTGTTAGAGAATGTACTATATTTGTATCTACTTATGTAATTTAAAAATATGCAGTATAAATAGAGATTATAACTGGTTGGTATAAACTATACTTGTTATGTTTATTATTATGTGATAAATAATAATGTGTAGATTCATTGACATGTTTGATAGACTAAATGTACATGCATTTTGATTATTCATGTGTTTAGCATATTTTATGCTTGCTAGTAGTAATTAATTTGTATGAATATATTGGTTATATTTATATTAATAAAATATCACATTGTTAGTTCTGAGTAAGTAGTGAGATGAACTCCACCCACTTATTAACATCATCAATGCCAAATGAAGGTAATCCAATCAAGTGGTGTGTATGAATTTGACTAATCATAGAGATCAATAACTATTGAAAACTTTGATCAAAATAATGTTAGTTAGACATTGTCATTTTATATATATGATTTACATATTTGTACAATATCATATTAGAATGTATTTCTTTATGATACACTACATGTTCTTAGAAATCATACAACACATGGGTACTAGATTGTTTCTCTAAATTCTCACACCATCACTATCTACTCATCCATGAAGGGAGGGATATTCCATAATGGAAGATTATGTAGGAGATTGATGCTCTATAAATTGTGTGAAAAAGTGATCTAATTATGCTTTCCCTACCCATAACAGTACTTATTTAGAGACTACACTTGATATTACCATAGATACTAGAGTTCAAAGAACTCAAGCTCTATGGATCTATGTATCTTGTATCATGTAATGTATTTATTATTATTGAAACATTATATTTGATGGAATATTAAAAACTTACTAATTATATATTGATAACATTAGCTATATGGTTATACCATCCATGGATGAACATCTATAATTACTTTTTATATTCATTGATGTTATGTTTTATCTGATGATAGTGATCAGTGATGGATAGATGTCTCATACTTATCATACTTAGATTATTTTATCTAGATTACTAATTATATTTTCATAGAGTAAGTTAATGAAATAATATGTTGTTTAAATTTAAAAAATAAATTCACGTATTTGTAGGTAGATCTTAGTGAAGATGTTACATGTGGTATCATAGCTATAGCTCAAAATCTAAGGTTTAATGAATCTGCTAACATTTTCATATCCTTATGTTTACTAGAAAGGATGATGGTGAGATTTAGATTATCTTTAGAGGGTGCTTCAAATGTCAATGATAACACCTCTCCATTTGATCCTAATTGATTTGTCATTGAGTAAGTAACAAAGTTTGATTAGATTCTCATAGCTATGAATGATATCAAGGACTAAATTTTAGTCCTAAAGTAAGAAGGTCATGGTCACAAAGAGGAATAACATCATGATGTACCTGAAGAGCATCTTGCTAAGCAATAAAATCCTTAGGATGTGAGAGATCAGGTAGTTATGAATTTGGCTAGAGATATGAAAAAGTTGAGTCCACCTAAGTTTGATGGAACTATTTTAGGTGATAGAGTTGAAGCATGGTTGAGTAAGATGGAGAAGTATTTTGATATTGAAAGCTACTCTAAGGTCTGTAAATCAACTTGGGAAGCATACAAGTTGGTTAGTGAAGTAACTACATGCTGGGCCAACAAGAAGTTGAAAATAAATTTTAAGTCAACCACTACTACATGGGAGTAATTTCTGACTTTGCTTAGATCATGGTGGCTTCCATAGTTATAGTTTGACCATAATCTTACAAATTTCTAAAATCTAAACCATGGAGATTTATAATTGAATTAGTACTAGGAGCAATTCACCAAACTTCTTAAGCATGTATCTTAGTACCAAATAGATGATAGATACATAATAAAAAAGTTAATCATGGGATTAAAATCCTAGATCAATGGAGAGGTGGGAATTCCCTTCTACCATGGACTAGGTCTTCAAGAAGGTAGTCAAATAGGAACAAAAGTTGAAATATTTTACATAGTCGAGGAACAATTTTAAGAATAATTTTGGAAGTTATAAAATAAATTTCAAAAATAAGAACTAGAAGCCGTGGAATGGTTACTCTTGGAGTCAGTTCAAAAATTAAAATGATAGATTCAATAATGGTTTAGGTAATAAGAAACTAGATAATGGTTTCAAAGGTAGTTTTAAGGGAAATTAATAGTCTCATTAGAGGAGACCAATTATAGGTTTTTTTTATTTATGGATGTGAACATTATGCTCATGAGTACACCTAGGATAAGTTAGAAAACAAAGGTCCTACTCCTCAGTAGGGAATGTTTCGACAACATATTCATGTGATAGTGGATAATCAACAAGTTGAATTATATGCTTTTACCCATATAACTATTAGGTATTTTGTTTGAATATCAAGTTTATATTTTGATAGATATAAGAGATATATAATATTTTACATCTCCTAAACTACTTACTAAGTTATCTTTAAGAGATGGAATAATAGGAAATCCATGGTCGGTACAATATAGGAATGATTCCATAGTTAAGGTTGACAAGTGTTTAGTTGAAGTAGAGATTAGGTTGCCTAAATTCACAATATTAGTAGATATTTATGTATCACCACTAAGGTCATATGATGTGATCCTAAGAGTTAATTGGCTTATGAATCATAAGGTCAAGGTTGACTACTATCTAAAGAAAGTTGATTGTTTGGATGATTTTGAAAAATAGACACAAATGTAGGGCAAAAAAAGAGAGTTGAGGCTTAGACATATTTATACAATAAAACTCAAGAAGGATCAAGGAAAATGATGTCAAGAATTTATTGTCAAGATAAATGAGATGAAATGATCTAAGGAACCATCCCTTTAAGATTATCCATTCCTTAAGAATTTTCATGATGTGTTTCTAGAAAAATTTCTAGGATTACCTCCCAGACATGAGTTTGTTTTATTTATAGATATCATACATGGATTAAAACCATAGTCTAAGGCACCTTATAGGATGAAAACCACTAAATTAGTTGAATTAAAGGATCAAATCTAGGAATTGTTATCAAAGGGGTTAATTAGGCCAAGTGTCTCACCATGGGTTGAACTAGTTATCTTCATCAAGAAGGATGTTACCCTTTGAATTTGTATAGATTGTAGAATATTGAATAAAGAAACTATCAAAAACATGTATATTCTACCCTGTACAAACGATATTTTTTATCAGATGTGAGGAGTAATAGTTTTTTATAATATTAATATTAGAGAAGGATATCACAACTGAGGATAAGGGATGAGGATATTCTAAAGACAACATTTAGAACTTGATATGAGCACTATGAGTTCACAGTGCTTCCATTTGGGTTGATAAATGCTCTAACAACATTCATGAATCTCATGAACAATGTGCTTAGAAGTTATATAAATAATTTTATTTTGGTCTTTTTTATGACATTCTTATATACTCTAAGAATGAAGAGGAACATATTTCATATATGGATCAGATTTTTGAATAGTTACAAAATCAAAAGTTGTATGGCAAGTTATCTAAGTGCATATTTTTATAGGAGAGACTTTAGTATCTAGGACATATTATCCCTAGGAAAGGTATTTATTTAGATCTATCAAAGATAAGAGCCATTATTGAATGGTTGATGCCAAAGAATATGCATGAGGTAAGGATTTTTATGGGATTCGTGGGGTATCACAAGAAGTTCATTATAAATTTTTCTAAGATAGATAATCTGATTACCTCTCTATAGTGTAAAAACTAAATTTTTATCTGGTCAAATAAGTGTGAAGTAGTTTTTTAAGAATTAAAAATAAATTTTACTTCAGCACCAGTGCTAAGAGTTCTTGACCCCAATGGTTAATTTTTAGTGATCACAAATGCTTCTAAGGATGGACTAAGAGGAGTCCTTATGTAGAATGGTGTAGTAGTAGATTATGAAAAAGGAAATCTGAAGCCTTATGAGGTGAATTATTCTCCTTATGACCTAAAATTGTAGAAATTGTGCATGTTTTTCAAGTTTGGAGGCATTACTTGTTAGGAAAATAGTTTGAGCTCAATACTGACAACTTGGAACTCAAATACATCCTCACCCAACCAAATATGAATGCTCATTAGAGATGATGGTTATATTTATTTTCTAATTTTGATTTTGATATCTACTATATCAAAGGCAAGGAAAATAGATTAGTTGATTCCCTAAGTCATATAAGTTACATAACAATCATGGCTACTATCAGGAGTACTTTCAAGGATTGATGGATCAAATTCTTGATAGGATATAAATTATATGATCAGATTAAGAAAGTATTGTCTAATAATACTTAAATTCTTAAGAATAAAGGATTTATATTAGAGGATGACGGTTTTTTCCATTATAATGGAAGGATGTATGTGTTAGATTGAGGGAATTTACAGAGCACATTGCTAAGAAATTGCACAATGCCCCATATTTAGGACATCCAAGAGTAACCAAGATCATGATAGAGCTTAGACAACTTTATTTCTAGAAATAAATCAATAAAGATGTAGTGGACTTTGTGTCATGTTGTTTGGAATATCAGTGAGTGAAAGTTGAACATGTGCATCTAGCTAGATTGTTATATTTGCATAATATACCAGAATAGAAGTGGCATGTGATCAGTATATATTTTTTTCTAAGGTTTACCATTATCACAAAACATGCATGATATTATTTTGGTAGTAGTGGATAAGCTAACCAAGGTGGCTCATTTTATACCAATAAATTTGATAGATGATGCACTTACTCTTGCGAAGAGGTTTGTAAATGAAGTGTACCAGTTGTATGGATTTTTAGAGAAGATCATTTTGGATCATGATCCGAAGATGAATTATATATTTTGGGTAACTTTGAACTTAAATATTTGGTATGCAATTAAAATTTAGCACTGCGTATCACCTAAAGAATGATGGTCAGACTGAGTAAGTTAATCAAGTGTTATAAGATCTTCTCCATATGTATTATATGAATCAATAATAAAAGTGAGAATATTATCTTCCATTAGTCAAGTTTACTTACAATAACTCATACCAATCAAATTTGAATATTTCACCATTTGAAACATTGTACAGAAGAAGGTGTAGTATACTAATCAGTTGTTACAAGTTGGAAGATAAGGTTGTCTTTGGACTTAAGATGCTTTCAAAAATAGAAGATCAAGTAAGAGCAATTAGGTAGATATTGACCAAGGCCAATGATAGGCAAAAGAGCTAAGCTTATTTGAAAAAAATAGAGAGGTAATTTTTAGTAGGTGATAAAGTGTTCTTGTAGGTTAAGCTACAAAAGAGCTTGATTAAATTTTAGAAGTCAGTAAAACTTTCAACAAGATATGTGGGATCCTTCAAGGTTTTAGAAGTGGTAAATTTTGTAGTGTATAGACTTGAATTTCCATCAGCTCTAGCTTTATTACATAATGTCCTCCATATTTCTTATCTTAAAAAGTATATAACTGATCCTTCACATGTTTTGGATTGGAATGCTTTATAGGTTTTTGATCCCAAGGTGGTCATGGTATAACCAATCAAAGTAACTAAAAATTTTAAACTTTTTTTGCATAATAGAGAAATGTCATAGTGCAAGGTCTTGTATGACCAACACTCTAAGGATAATGCTATTTGAGAGGACTATGATGAGTTCTACAAGTAATTTCTATATTTATTTACTTGATTTTATACTTCATACTATGTTGATTTTCTGATGAATGATATTTTTATTTCAAAATTTATGTTTGAATAAGTGTCACAAGGATGATGACCAAATTTAAGGGGGAAGGATATTATATCATGATTCCTTGTTAAGCAAA